>BMAO01002328.1:0-55315 GCA_019973975.1 Trichonephila clavata
CGACAGTTCACGACAGCGTGTTTTTTAAATTTCAATGATTTTAACCGTGAACAACCAGCGTATTATCCGCACTGGTGGATAGTCCGCATGCTTCAAAAATTCGCATTTTAAACACAGATAGTCTGCGGACTATACGCGCGAAATTACGGTAGAATAAATAATGTAGTATATATCTCTTTAGTGCATGCTATAAATCTACCCAAAACAAATTTTCCTGTGTTTATTTAAACCATTGCTTTGTCTATCATTGTGTTTGCTTGTGTTTAAATTAATCATCAATGAGCTTTCAAAATATTTTTGATCTTAAACTGATTAGTATGAGCATTTTAAGTTGCACATATATGCTGTTTTTTATATTAACTATTTTTTTTTTTTGGAAAAGGGAATTCATTTAAAAATATAAATTTAGTAATTTCTAGAATTATATTGTTAAAATTTAAAATTTTCTGTTTTGATTATAATTTAGATATTTTTTAGTATAAAATCTAAATTTTTGAAATTTAATTTTTTAGAACTAGTTTTATGCAAGGTATTATATGTGAAAGTTGCATTGATTTGTCATTTCTATGTATGATAAGCAAATAATACTGTTAAATTAAAAAAGTGTAAATTTTAAAAAGACAAGAAAAGCTATTAGGCAATATCATGGTAGTATTGTAATACTAATTAATAAAAAGTTATTAACCTTAAATTTATGTTTTATCACCCAATACTGTGAATGTTTATATTTATGTTTGAAATATGGTGAAAATCGAACACTAAACTGAGTGGACTGAAATATTTTTCCATGTTTAAAGATATCGCAAAAGAAACCAAATAAACATTTATTCATCAAAATTATGTTTATTAGAGTACATTTTTTTATTAACATAGATATGTATATATGTATTTAATAAAAATCAATGAAACAAATACATTTACAAGAACATAATGAAATTTAATACAAAATTTTCAAATTTTTTGAAAAACAAAACATTTATTGAGTATTAAAAAAAATAATCTGATTTTTCTTTGAATTGTTTTTTTTTTGCATCAAATTGTTCGATATTGTCCACTTTGTTATTTGTTTCACCAATGGAATGTTCCTCTAAATAACTCTGCATATTTTTCATGACGTTCCCCATTTCTGATGATGTGGGAATAGGAGCTGCATTATTCATTTCATTTTCGCTTTCAGAATCAATAACATCAATTATATTTTTTGATCTTTGAACAAACTCAAAAATGTCTGTTTCTGCCATAATTGGAGCTGTATACACATTATCATCTACTGCGACGAACTCTTCTGATGATTCAGTAGCACAGTCCAATAATACAGAAAAATGTGAAAGCACCTTTCTTTCATTTAACACCCCTTTTAAATCTCTGGTGTTTTTTGTATTTTGTTCATTCCCAGAAGTGAAATCTTTCATGTTAAGTGATTTTCGTTTCGTGTTATGAGAAAAAAGTGCATGAAAATATACAGTAGTTTGTCAGGACTGTTGTATTATTTTGTGTTGACCAATATTTTGTCTTATGGTGTTTTTGTATTAAATGCATTTCACTGTATTTTGATTTCTCTTTTCATCGTTTTTAATTTTTTTTGGCTTTCAAGCATCCTTAGATTGAATTTTTATTTGACTTAAGGAAAATTATATATGATAAATTGGGCATATTTATGTGTGTGGCTGTACTGTTGCTGTTCCGCTTAGGCATGAAGTGTGAGATTATGATGTTTTCGTCCTTTTAATTTGTCTTTTGTTGGATTTGTAGAGTTATTTTTGCTATGGTATTTTTTACTTTACATTTGGCATTGGTAACTTGGTTTTAGTATGTTTAGCATTCTTCTAGTTTTATGATCATTATCTTAAGTATTAAAAGAATCTTATTTTATTTCCTTTGTAATCCAGAGGCTTTGGCAAATATAGGGAAAGGTTGAATGACCTTAAAACTATGTTTAACTCTACAATCGTAGCTCCTAATGCTAACAATTTGTGATTATACTGCTCAGGTTATCTTATTTTTGACCTTTACTGTCTTGACCTGTCCGTCTTTCTATTTATTGCTTTCTTTTATTAGATTTATGGCAATTTAGTAATATGTGTGTATATATATATGTGTGTGTTTGTATGCAAATAAATGAGGTATGCAATCAGTGCAACCCGATGCAATCAGCAGGTGTTAGACAAAGCTGTTAATTATTCCCCAAATTAAAATAGCATGTGAAATCTTCTTGGACTAATAAGCCAGAACTTCTCTTAAAATAATTTTTAATCCTAATATGTCAAATTTGATTTTAATTTCCAATTATTTTCTTTATTTTTCTTAAGTTATTTTCTATTAGTTTTCTATAAGTTATTTCTATTAAGTCTTAAGTTATTTTTTAAAGTTATTTCTTAAGTTATTAAACAGTTA
Organism: Trichonephila clavata; assembly: GCA_019973975.1. Lineage (NCBI taxonomy): Eukaryota > Metazoa > Arthropoda > Arachnida > Araneae > Nephilidae > Trichonephila > Trichonephila clavata. Next base: position 2,395 of record BMAO01002328.1, read on the forward strand.
TTGTATAAATTTATATTATTTTTTTTCACAAATTTTATTAACTAAATACATTATTACTGTGCAGATAGTTGAAAATTATATTCTTATTAATAAAATATGATTATTACTGTTCCAGAATCGAACATCTTTATATTAAAATTACAAGCAAATCTTTTATCAAAGATATTTCTGTTTAATTTCTTATACATATGTAATGTGTCAATTAATCTGTCGTATATTGGTTGTTAATTTTGATAAGGTTTAAGTAACTCAATTAAAATGAATCCTAGTTATAAGCTCACTATTTTGCCAAAAAATATTAGATCATTTAATCGGTCTATCCATATATAGATCATTATTATTTTTGTATTATTTTTCCTAAAAATGTAAATAGAAATTAATAGTGAAACAATTGTTAGAGCAAAGTTCACCTTTTGGTAAGCCTTTAATTTGTGTGCGTTCACAACACTAAATCAACTCAACTCACATGTAAACTAACACGTGAAGGAGCTAATGCATATTAAATCTATCAGTATTTGGGATTTAATTTGGCATGTTATGGAAGTTAGTAGAATGTGATGGGAGAGGATTCATGTGTCATCTGTGTCACTTGACCTTTGTGTACAATTATGAGATTGACATCCAATAAATATTTTATTTCTGTTGCTGTGTTAATAAAACAATCAAACAATTTAGGTGTGCAGAATCTGTTAATTTTATTATTTTACATAGCAACTACTGGTCTTCAAAAATCCCATATCATGTAATGCCTGACAAAAATATTTTATTTTTGTGAACTGAATCTTTTTCAAACCTGAAGTTGAATACTTCTCAAACTATTGTTATTTTATAAAAGAAACTCATATAGTGTGTGTATTAATAATAATTCTAGTCTTTAATTGGATGCTTATTTTACTATAACATTGATATTTGAAGTATATATATTGTTACGAATTTTGTATACAATAATGTAATTAATGTGTATTTGAATGTGCAATGCTTTTATGTTACTGCATGCTATATTTATTTCATGCTAAAGTTGTAATATTCACAGGCAACGCAGTCCCGTATGTTATAATATCGATTCAATGGGAATTTGACGAAATATTGGCGATAGAGAAAAGTTGGCATCATTTTTGGCGACCATGTTGGCGAGTTCGGGACCCTCTGGATTCTTCTAGAAATTAGTGGAGAAATCCACTAATTTCACGATCTATGACGCGAGCGCATCTTTCCGGAACCTTCGGTCCGGCTATAAATAGAATGATACTCGCCGCAAGTGTCAGTCTGGCTTCAGCCAGCGAAAAGCGAGTGTGATTTCAACCAGCAAGCTTGTTTTGATTAGCGATTATAGTGGACTTGCCTTGAACTTGATCAGCTCGGCTGTGCTTGTGAATAGTCATTTACATTTGTGTATTTTAGACACTGCTTATTGTGTCTGAGTGCTGTTGAAGATGGAAAATCCTTCTGTTAATTATTCTGTGAATTTTGCTGTTGAATCTGTATTTCAAGGATTGATTTTCGAAAATAAATACTCATCGCTCTTAAAGAATTGTCTTGTTATTTACGACTGATTTTGCATAAAATCCTCGAACCTCGATCTATGTAACAATATGTATAGTATGAATATTAATTTAAGGTTCAAAATAATCTTATAAATCTTATCCATTAAAACCAAAATGTTTATCATTGTTTGTTGTGTTATTTCTTAAATGAAAAATTAGAGAATATTATTCAATATTTGATTCAAATTTCCATTGTAAATACTTCTTGTTTTGAGAATACAAAAAAGGTGCATCTGTCAACTGATGTAATTCTTAATTGGGAATATTTTTTGTTATATCAATACTAAATACTGGTACAAAGTTATGTCATTAATAATCGGCTGTGTATAGATTTAATGCAACATATAAATTCAACATCTACAGTAAGTTTAATGTTTGTTTGCAGTGCTCATTTGATTTTCAAAAGATAGATATATTTTCTTCTAGAACAATACATAACTGTTTGAATAATTCTTTTTTTTTCTCCCCATTAAAAGTGTGTAAATTGATATAATTAAAAATAAAGGTCTTTTTTCTATGATTTCTATCATTGATTTATATTTTAAAATTCATGATTATTGTATTTCATTGTATTCTATACATTTTTAACTTAAAAAACAATGATTAACATAATTAAATACTTTGAATTTTTATGTATGAATCTTTCTAAATTTTTAAAACTTGGCACTAACATTTCCATTCTATTTTAAATTTAGGTATTATGAGCATTCCAGATCAGAAAAAAGAAATCCTCTAGATAAAGAATATCCAGCAATAGTAACATTTAAAAATGACCACAATCATTCATTAAATAGTGGCAACGTTCTCAATATAGAGATGTGTCATCAGCAACCAAAGATAAACTTCGATCTCTTTTCTATCAAGGACACAGTGCTGCTTCTGCTTTGACCCAGTTAAAATCTGATCTGATGCTTGAATACAAAGGAAATTACTCTAAAATCGAATCTGATGGTTTTTATGTCCCAGCAGTTCAGTTGTGAATAAATTGTTTCAAAGGGAATTTTCAGGTGAAAATGTTGAATTTGATGATGAAATCATTGGATATTTAAAAATAATGATAAATAGGTATAATAATCTTACCTCAGGCAGAGCGGAATTAGGGAAATCAGTACATGGTAATCATTATTTTGTTGTTATCTGCACACCTATAATGATGCGAGCTCATAAGGTGATACCTCAGACTGCTGAGATGGTATTAGTGGATGTGCTTCAAGATGAGGAGAAAAAACTTATCACCTATTTGTTTACTACCCCTACACTTGCTGGTGACTTACCAATTGCAGCTATTGTCGCAGACTGTGAAGAATTGGGTGTATTTGAAGAAGCTTTAACATTATTGAAGAAAATTTTACCACACAATTCATTTTATACTCAACAAATGCCTAAAGTTTTTTTAACCATGAAGATATAAAAGAGAGGAATATTTAAAAAAGGAATTTCCCCTTTCACAAATGTTTTTTCTGCCAATTTCATTTTTTGAAGAGTGTATGGAACTGGCTTAGTGACGAGCAACATAATATCAGTGCAGATGATAGGGAAGAAATATACTTTATGATAAAGGAAATCATGAGTGCTACATCAGAGGAGGATGCTGTTTATAAGTATTTAATGTTATTATTTTACCGAAGAGTATTGAAAGATGAAAAATTGAGAATTTACTGTGAAAATTTATGGGAAAAAAGAAATGAGTGGGCTAATTTTGCTCGACAGAAAATATCACTCAAAGTTAGTGATTCCACAAATTATGTTGCAGTCATATTTAGGATTATGAAGGATCACATCTTAAACAAACTTTCAACTTTCAATTTTCCACAGAAAGTAAATTACATATTAACAAAATTTGAAAAGTACATGCAGAAGTGGTTAATTGAATTTTGTAATGGTAATTATCCAAAAGCTTTTTTCATATCAGTGTTACCCAAAGTATTAAATGCAGTAGCTCTTAATGTTATGAAAGTTGAAGAATTTTATGGCTTGTTTAAAGTCTTGAATAATTTAAGCAATGAAGAATATGTGGTTGATGTTGTTAATGGCACTTGCTCTTGCAGAGATGGCCAGACGGGTAAGTTGTGTTCACATGCATTAGAAGTAATAATGAATTTGGATGATGAAATACAAAACTGTTTTGATTCAGTTACAAATGAAACAAAACACAAACTATTTTATGTTGCTACAGGTTCAGCCCAACCGAATGATTTGTGTAGTCAGCTAAGATATTCCTTAGTGTCTACAGAAATTTTAAATAGTTGTGCAATAGATGAATCTAGTTCAGATTACCGTGACAATGCTTTTGATGATGAAAATATATCTGATTTTAATTCAGAATCTGTTTTTTCTTCAGATACTTCAGAATATGAATTAACCTCTCAAGAGTACTTAGACTTTGAGTCATTGTGCAATCGTATCAAAAAAGGAATTCATACTTCCCCAGAAACATATGTTCCTGCTGTTAAAAAGATGTTGAGAAATGCAAAGCAATTCGCAAACACTGACGCAGATCTAATATCTGCAATGCATAATTTTGCAACTTATGAATCTGAAGCAGCACAGTGCAAGGTTGGAGATATGGGTAGGTGTTTCTCAACTAAGATTGTGCATTTAGGGAAACGAAAACCATCTTGTACTGTTCAACCCACAGTTGTCTCTATTCAAGCAAACAAAGGAGACAATGCTATAATGGCTATTAAAATTTAAACTACTGTGTAAAATTTTCTTTTTATGTTAAGTTTATAATATTTTATTCAGTTGTAGATATATTATAAAAAAGACATGTGTGTTAAAAATCTTATGTTTTTTTTTGTGACAGTATATTATAAAAACATTTGAAAAATTGTCTGCATTAGTGCTGTAAGCATTAAATCAAGAAATATTAAGATATGTGTCACATAAAAAATTCAAAATACCAATTTTTGCTCCTGTGAACAAGAAGCGTTTAAAAAAATGAAGGGAAAATTCACCTGTCAAATTCTGGAAATTGGTTGAAGAAATTAATATTTTTAAAAAGGAAACTTATATTGTGTGATTGAGTGATGTGCTTCTGGAGGACAGAATCCGTGACCTTTGGTTCCGCGTAAGCACGTAACATACCACTTGACCAAAATGATCACTACAGTCCGGAGGCTGTTACTGGTTTTGTGGATACCACTACAGTTGATATTGGAAGAGAAACTCATGAATTTTTTTTAATGTAGACTAATACAATGCTGGAGTTGTCGTCCAATGATATACCATAAGGGCTCAATTGGAGGCAGATTTGGTGAACTTGCTGGCCAAGATAATGTGTCAACACTCTGTAGAGCACATTGCGTTACAACAGCGGTGGGAGGGCGAGCGTTATCCTGTTGGGAAAACTCCTTGAATGTTCATGAATGGCAGTGTTATAGGTTGAATTACCAGACTGATGTACAAATTTGTAGCCAGTGTGTTTTGGATAACCACGAGAGTGCTGCTGTCATAGGAAATTACTTCGCAGACCATTACTCCAGGTGTAGGTCCAGTGTGTGTAGGCTGCAGACAGTTTGGTTACAGGCAATCTCCTGGCCTTCAGACCAACACACAGCCCAACACAGGCACCGAGGCAGAACCTGCTTTCATCAGAAAACATAACAGATCTCCACTCCGGTCTCCAATGAGCTCTGGAGACCAGACACCACTGGCGTCACAAACGGCAATGGCTTTGAATCAGTGCAAAACATGCTACATGGCGCCTGACTCGGAGCTATCCTTGAAGTAACTGATTTCTAACAGTTCGTTGTGTCATTGTGGAACCAACTGCCGCTCAAATTTCTGCCACAGACGCAGTACGGTGCACCATAGCCGAACGGCGGTAGTGCCACATGACCACCCTGAACTCTGTGTTCTTGAGGCAGAGCCATCCCTTGACCACTGCTCCAAACAATTATACATAGTGGGTACATTCCAACCAAGTCTTTCTGCAATATCACGGAAAGAAGATCTACCTTCTCGTACATGACCTCGTTCAAACTCGATGAGCTGTTGATAATGGCTTCTTCTCGAAGGTATTTTTGGCTAACATCAACTCAATACGTCAAATTTCAGTGACAAACAACGCTACGAACTTAACAGCACACATTTAAAGCAACCCTAAATTTTAAGTTCTAAAAGGCGCTATTAGTGCCATGTTAAAGCGCGAGGCATGAAATTTGAATCTGTCATCTTTCAGATGTATAAACACGCCTACCAAATTTCATTTATTAACACAAGTCTTTCTTGGTGTTGTAATTTCCCCCCCGTCGGTGTATGTTCTATTAAGGTATCCGACTACCCTAAAGTTTGTGAATTTTGCTAGAAATTGACAAATTTTTTATGATTTTATTTTATAGGCCATCTTATTAACTGTATAAAAATACCAAGTTTATTATTTTCCTTTCAGTAGAACAAAAACTAAGTGTTTTAGTAAGAGAAGATGTCATTTAAAAACGCGTTTTACTCGAAATGTGTGTTTTTTTTAAATGCTCAAACGGGGCCAGCGATCGCTCAAAAAGTTTTGAAAATAATTAACAGAAATTTTTGATGTGTAACATCTTTCCTCTTGATTGCTGGAGATTTGTGGGAGGTGATTTCGTGAAAAGGGACGGAAATGCGTAACAGGAAGTTGGGGAAGCGCGCGCTATTCAATGAAGTTCTGTTTTTTTCTCCTTCATTCGGGAGGGGCTCCACCCCCATCCCCCACCCCTTGTGGTCTAGGCCGTGGAATCTTTGTTTTTGTTTTCTCACTTTAGGATCAGAGAAGAAGCTAAGTCTTTAGGCAGAGACGTGATTAGACAATGACGAACGTGTTTCGATACCTGACTTCGATTGCTGCGTACAATTTAAACGACCGGGCCACAGAGCAGCTGGTGTTGCGATCTATCGTAAACAGAACAACTCACATGTTGTGGCTCGACATATGGATATTATTTATTGTCAAACAAGTGGACTGGGTATTGTTAGTCAAGATATTGGGGACATATGTGCGGCAAAATGCTTATTTGACTTGTATGCTTGTGGTCGTATACATTTCTCCGAATCAAACGGTTCAAAAAATTAAAGATTTCCTGCATTTTTTACTTTTACGATACACCGAAGGTGGTTCTGCTATTTTTTTAAAAAAACTATCACTCGCTTCCCATGATTTTGAGTGGTGATTTTAAAATTAACTTCAGTTTGCTAGAAGCCGAGCCCCTCATAGCTTTTTTGAATGATGAACTCAAGCTCGAAATGAACACAAATCGAAATGTTTCGACAACTAACAGTGTTACTGTTATTTGACGCTATTTTTCAACGGTTTTTAAATACTTTGAAATCACAAGTATATGTGTCATATTTTAGTTATCATAAGTTATCATTACCGCTTTTCTTCCCGAAATTGAACAAGAATAATTATTTTTGATAAAAAATTTCATTACTCCTTGTGTTATTTAAATAAAATTTTCATTAAAGAGAGATATAATTATTCCATAGAAAATTATTTCCAATCATACTCGATTCATTTTTTTCAGGATTTAAGTTGCTATTGGGAATTTACCACGATAACATGTCAGATGTTACACATCGTATGCGACTACTGTAAGGCTCGTTTCCTTTGTGTAGATTCTGTATAATAGTAGAAGTGTTTTAACTCTCAGATTTATTAATCATCTTTTTATTACAAAATTTACAGTCCCTTATGTAAATATAATCACTGTTTTTTTAAGCAATTTCATACAATAACTAAGATAAAGTGCTCTAGTTTTTGTAAAGATTAAAATATCTCTTATCCTGAAAGTCCCTTCAAAAATGAATAACACAGCAACACATCAGAATTGAAAAATTGAAAATGTGTTCATAAACTTTTGGTACAGAAATGGGCCACGTTTATGTTATTTTTTTGTCAATTTTTACCCATTTTCCCCCGTTTTAGTAATAAGAATTCCTTTTTCTCCTCTTAATTTTAGCATAATTTTCATAAAATGTACTAAACAAATCTAAAAACAACAAAAAATCCCCATATCTCCATTTTTTAAAAAAAAAATTTTGTCGCAAGTAGTCGGACACCTTAAAAATGTAATAATTATTCTTACAAAAAGTAATTAATTATTTTTATATTGAAAGAAGATTTTAAAACAGCATATAAATAACAGGATAGTTGATTTGCGCAAGAGGAAACTGAAAAGATTAGATAAAAAGTAGATTTTCATATTTCTGTAGCATCTAATTTATGGATAATTTTCATTTCTGAAGTATATCTAACTTTGTCCTATAAGGGAACAACAACAACAAAAATCCGTAATTGTAACAATTTGTTAAAAAATAATTGTAATTATTGGATTGTGTTGTTTGTGTAGGTAATACTCTGTTATCAACATTGATTTACATTTTGTCACGCATGCGCGTGGAACTGCTCCTCATATGATTTGTGTTTTGATTCTGAAGTAGCAAGAAAAATGATTTCGATCTTGCTGTACTAATTTAGGCTTATTAGTTAAATGTAGTTAAATTTCTGTAAATTGTACAATCTGTATGTTTGTATAGTTGTGTTTCCATGTCATGTTCTTTTTATCTTGTGTATATTCTGAGCGTTTGTAATAAAAATATGAAAATGGAAATGTTGGCTTTTCTACTTTTTATGAGAAATTTTTACTGACCGACGAAGTTCACAAAACCTCTTGCTCTCCTGAATCTCGGAAGACTTTCTATAAATGAAGAGAGAGAGAGAAAAAGAGATAAGTATTTTTATTTTCTTAAACCTAATATAAGAATTTATAGAACTTTCTGATTTAGCAAATATTTTGATTAATAAATAAATTTTTTACATCTAGCACCCTCTTGCCGGAATTCAAGCGATTTATTAGGAACTAGTTGACTTGAATGTATATTACTGAAATAAGAAATTAGTTTTAAATTTTTAAACATATCGGAAGATAGAATAGCTTAACTAAAAAAAATGCAGTGTTCTAAGAACTGCTGTAACTGATACCGTAACAAAATTAGATTATGAGCTTTCGGAAGCAGAACATATAGATGCTAACAAATTAGGAGAAATTTTAGAAGTATTATTAACTAAATCTGAATCTTTTAAATGTGTTTATAAAGTATTAGAACCATTATTTGATGAAATTGAATTTGTTAATAAAAACTAAAGAATATAGTGAGGAAGTTACTATTTCGAAATTTAGAGCTAACAAACGTACTCACGAATTAAAACTAGATCAAACGTGTGGTAACCCAACAACTACCAACCGAATGTAAATATTAAAGGAAAAAAAATAATGCACTGTTAAAATTACCTAAATTAGGTATCTTTAAATTTTGTGGTGACGTAAACCAATGATGTTGAATTTTTGGAATAGTTTCGAATCAGTGATTCATAAAAACGATCATTTGAATAAAGTAGACAAATTTAACCAAAATCCTGTTTTGTGGAGGAACTGCTTTACGCACATTTGACGGATTTTCAGTTTTTTAATTCGACATATGATACTGCTAATAAATTATTAAAAGAATGATTGATTAAAGAAGATTTATTGATTCAAACCCAAATAAATAATATATTAATTATTAAATTTTTGTAACCAAATAATACTAGCTTATTTATAAAATTTCCTCTGAATTAAGTTTAGTATATCCTCGAGGATTATAGTTCGAAAACATGTCAAGTGTATTATGCACCACTATTTTGAAGGTTTCTCCGCTAGATATTCTCATAGAATTGGATGCTACAAAATGGAAAATCGTATACAAATGTTAATGATCTAATGAATTTTCTTTCTCTCTAAAGATCACGTTAACGCACATTACACTAATGAATCATGAATTAAATGCTAGCAAAGGGATAACTTTCGTCTTTGTCTCGTATTTCATCATTCTAGTTGCAGCGTGTTTTTAAAAACAGTAATTCAGACAAAACCAAATAATTTTTTTGCTGTTGGATAAATCCCAGCAGAGATTTCAAAAGAACATATCAAAAGTTGAACTGTTTCTTTGTGATTCATCCATTCATGCAAGTTTAGATTGTGATTCTGGCCGCCTATCCAGTGTAGTGGTTTGTGACGCTGACTGCTGTGCCGTAAGGCATGGGTGCGAATCCTGGGGGAGGCATGGATATTTGTAAAGGTGTAGTGCCTTTGCGGCAGAGGGGTACTCTAAATAGCCGCCGAGCCACAAGTCCACTCGTGAGGTTGATAAAAGGGGAAGAACAGAGGTAAGAACCCTCATTGATCAACCCCAGGGTGTTTTCCCTCAAAATTGGGATTGAACCGAGCCAAATCGTAACTGTCATCTGTTTGATGCTCTAAAGTTGCGCTAACGACAGGCGTACAACTAGCCCCTTGCCACAATGAATTTCGTGGACCTTGATGTGATGTTACTGTCGGTCAGGTGAAATAAGTAACAACAACATACTGTGATTGTGCATATAATTCATCTCTAGATGAATGGTAAAATATTTTATTAAAAAAGGAGCTTGCTTCAAATGTTTAGGAGTTAAAAGCATTTTTCGATTTTGAGAAGCTAATATTATTTGTTATTGTTCAGGAAATATTCTCCGTTGATATGTTTTGTTAAATATAAGCAAAAAAAAGAATGTTAAAAATGTTGAAGATAATGACTTTACATTTAGTGCTGGCATGATTTTGTTTTTATATCAACAGAGCTATCTTTTGTATTTATAACGTTTGCTTTTTTCCCCATGAACTAAAATCACACAAGCTTTTGTCGGAGAGTGTGCAAGTTGTCTTTATAATTTCTGTTATGTTGCGTAAATAATAAACTTCAACTTAGGGTACCAACACAAGCTTAATCTGCACATGAAATATAGAAGATGTGAATCGATTGCGATAGAAAAGGGAGAAAAACTTAATTTGCGATAGTAAGAAGTCGAGGCAAAGTTTCGCCGATTGGCAGTTTGGCAGAAAGAAAGCGTGACCGCCCTTTCATTTTAAAAAGATCGAGGAAGAAACAGAAGCCGATCGTGTTGTTCTTCACCTAGAAGAATTACTGATTTTTTAAGAAACCTGCAAATCTCAATTTCTAGAAAGAAAATGAGTACGGATTTTAGTCGTTATATCAAGCCTTTGACCGGAACAACAAATCTGTCGATGTGGAAACGTAGATTACACAACTTGCTTGATTACCATGAGGGCGCGATCGAGGTCATAAATGGCAAGCTGAAAAAGCCAGAATCCATAGATGTTTGATGCACAAGAATCTGTGAGAAAACAGCATAAAGAACTGCGATTTACACAGAAAAGTTAACAGATATGCGCAAAATCAATAATCGTAATTACTGTCGTTGAAGATGTATACCAGAAAATTAAGGATAAGCAAATACAGGGTCTGCCCTAAAAGTCCCCGGAATGATTTTTTGTAGTTGGCAACGCTGGCTGGCGGGCTGGAGCTTCGAGTGGAGAAGTTGGTGGGGATCTAAGCTTCAAAACTAGATCGATATCAGTCGCTTGCAGGTAATTGTTGAAGTAGGGTCTTGCTCCGAGTAGATTTATCTACTTCACAAAGTTGTCGATTAGTTGAACAAAAAAATGGACAACTTTTTGGAGCAGCGTTATACAATCAAGTATTTTGTGAGAAACTAGGTAAAAACAGGGCAAAGACGCTCGAGATGCTTCGGAAAGGCAAAAGTGACAGGACGAGGAAACGAAGCCAAACTTTCAAGTGACACAAGAGATTCCGGAAAGGTTGGGTGTTTAAATCAACGACGACGACCTCTGGGGACGCCCGTTGACATCAAAAGCGGATGACTCGGTGCAAATATTGTACCAAGTTTTGAACACGGATTGACGATTAAGTATTTGGATGATTACAGAGGAGTGCGGAATACCCGAAAAAGTCGTTCATCGCATTTTAACTGGAGGATCTTCAAATGAGGAAAGTTGCGCGAAAATGGTGCCAAACTATGACAAACCTTCAAACCAAACGGCACTCCTTCTCTCGGAGTTGCTATCAAAATGGGCGTGGCAACACTGCCCCAGCTGCCGTACAGCCTCGATACGGCACAAGCGCATTTTCTTTTTGTTTCGGAACCCCGAAAGGAATTCTCCATGGGATGCTTGAGGCTGTAAAAGCAGCTTTGATGACCTCATTGAAGGAGATTCTCGTGAACGGCTTCCAGGGCATCCTCAATGATTGAATGAAGCGTTGGCAACGGGGAATGGGATCAGAGGAAGAATACTTTCAAAAAAGTCCCAGAAGTTCTTCTAAAGGATGTTTAGTATGTTTCAAAGATTAAATGAAATTTATTATTTGTACTTGTTGCTCAAGACGGAAATGAAAACAGTGAATTTGTTTCGACTTCAACACAGTTTTGGTTAAATATCGGCGATGTGTGATGCTCTATGGTTTTTGCAGTCTAAATAATAGTACCTTACCCAAAGCAAATATTGAATCCAATTTGCCCAAAGAAGTGACAGAATAGTAGTTGTAATAGAAATCTCCTTGCTATAGTTGTATCATAAAAAAATGGGTCACCAAGGTAAGTGTCACATCAGAAGCATGCTTGAAAAGGAATCAGGCATTAGAATAAAGCTAGTCACGAAGAATTATGTGAGCCATATGTTTCTGGCAAAGTACACCGATTATCGTTTGACACTAGGAAGAAAGCCTTTGCGTGTGGTTTTTGTGGACTATTCGAGGAGTCTTTTTAGTAGAAAAGATATTTAGTTGCATTCGAAGATAGTTTTACAAAATTTTGATATGGTTACATTGTAAAAATGTTAGAAGTGAAATAGGTGCTAGAGCAATGCTTACACATACAAAGACATTTGGATATTCAGTGAAAGAATTCTTGAGCGATAATGGTGGGTAATTCAATAACAAAGATGTTTAGGTAGTTTTATATTGAAATGGAATCGCTGAAAGTCTGACACATCACATTCCAGAACAGAATAAAGGCAGTGAACGAGAAATGGGAGTCGTTTTGAAATGGTCAAAACATTAAAAAACAAATTCTGAAGTCAGTTTCCCAGCAGCAATATAGGCTGAATTAGTTAAATCTGCTGTGTATATACTAAATAGGCCATGAAAATCACCAATGCGAGTCCATTTGAGCTTTGGCTTAAAGGAAAACCCCAGTCGAAACACTTGCGCATAATAGGATCCACATTCTATGCACATGTTCCGTCTCAGAAAGGACGAAAAATGGACAAGAAGGACTTTCAAGGTTACTTAGAGGGATATGATGGGAATGAGCGCTACAGAATCTGGCAAAAGAAAGCACCGGTTAATTTTATCAAGAGATGTAATCTTTGAAGAAAAGACAGGTAAGAGTGTGTTGACCATATTGAATTAAAATTAGAAGACACAAATTGAACAAAAAGAGAAGATACAAATCAGAGAAAGTATGAAGAGCATCTCATAAAAAAATTGAAGAAAATTCTATAGAAAAAAAGTGTAAATCCAAGAAGACTTAAGTGATTCTGAGACTAATAGTGAGCCCAAGATATCACCTAAAAAACCTCTTCCTGATGATCGCGTGAAGGAGCCATCTGTTTTTGAAATGGTTGATACCGACTATATATGGCGATCCTCTAATCATAAAAAGGAGAACAAAAAGTTTGGTTAGGGGTTTTCATGTGTGCTATTTGCAGAGCAGTACATTTGGAATTGGTTATATAATATCAACTGATCTTTTCTTGCAAACCTTGAAAAGATTCATTGGTAGATAGAGGTATATCGATGAATTGCTGAAAAGCAGAAAATTTATAAATATCCATCATCTGGGACGCAATTTCTAAATCCGGTATTACTCATAAATTATTTATAAGTTTTATTTTCCAATTGTACTGGGAGGCTGGTGGGAAAGATTTGGAATGGTCAAAATTATTCTTAGAAAAGTACTTGCAAGAAATTCTCTTAACTTCAAAGAAATATATACAATTATCAAGTGATGTAGAAAATATTCTCAAGTAACCTTTGATAACCTCCACCAACCTTTGATATATGTTTTAGAAGAAATAGATGGTTTAGCACCCTTTTCTCAACACATGATTTAAGAGACATAAAATAATCGGAAACTCCTTATTTAAATGATTTAGATTCTCTTTGTTTTAATAAAAGATAACAGTATCGACTAAAAATCAAACAGGATTTAGATAAAAGGTTTCATGTCAAATGCCTGGGGTATTTAAGACAATCACCGAAATGTGCAAATAACAAATGTAAATTTCAAAATGGTGATATCGCTTTTGTTTCAGTGACAACCTAAGAGAATCGATTGGCCTTTAGCTCGAGGGATTAAACCTTTCCTCTCTAAAGATAGATATATGACTTACTAGGTGAAGATGAAGAATTGTGGCCACTATTCTTCATCCCATAGGTAAGTTTTTACCCTTGGAATCGACTATGAAACCATATATTCCCATCTCCAAAAAACTGGTGTTGGTACCAATTAATAGGACTGTTATTCTATCAGTTCTGATTCTAAGACGATTCCAGACGATTGGTGAGACGCAAAGTTTGAATTTCGAGCTCTAGAAACTTAAAGGCGTTAGAACGTTGTGTCTGGCAACACCCTCTTATCAACAATGATTGACGTCGTTTCACGCATGTGCTAGGTACTACTCTTTGATATACATGTGTTTTGATTACCTAGGAAAAATTATTTTGATGTCGTTGTACTAATTTAAGCTTTGTTAAATGTATTTAGATTTCTGTTGATTCTATATTCAGTATATATATGTTTGTATAATTGTAGTGCTATCTTTGTTACATTCTACATTTGACTGAAAATTATACTTGATCAAATGAAATGGCTTCCAAGCCATGTTATGCATACTGCCACTTTTTAAAAAAATTTCCAATGCAGCAGGGGAGAATAAACACAATTCTTTCGTCTGAAAACAAAAGTTGTTTTTGCTAGTCCTCCTCTCTCGTCTGATGAAGTCAGACGAGATCCATAAGATTGCTGACTTTTAAAAAGTCGAGCACAAGAAGGAAATCTGTATAGGTATCTTTTCCAGAGACATCAATAAACTCGAGAAATGCCCGGGAGAAGTCTGGTCATCTTGACAAAAGAAAAAGAAAAGTTAGAGAACACAAGTAAAAATCAAGCAAGTATAAAAACAGAAAGAAAATAAAAGAAAAAAGAAAGAAAAAAGAATTCAAGTCTCAAAAATAAATTGGATGTTCCTCTATTTCTAATAACTGGAGAACTATAGCTTCCAAGACGGCAAAAAACGATGATCCACAGTCATACTTTTGTCGCTGCTGGAAAGGGGACAGTGTAGTTGAACAGTTGCGACGTTAATATTCACTCACTCCCGCAGCAGAGCCAAGTAGGGCTGTTGACAATCCCAAGTCGATTCAGGTGAGCATTAAGGCAACTGCGCATGGTTATCATTCAGAAAGCATTATGGCTCAATGATACCTGATATGGCTTAAGACCAGGGCTTCTCATTTGCTCTTTCCTTTTGTTTGAATTTGCATAAATCCCTTATGACCTGACCACAAATTAATCTTTGAAGCAGCAGCATTATAGCAGACCTCCTCGGAAGGTGACTAATAGATCGTGCACCCTTTTTTCTACCAATTTGTCTGCACAGCCTCATTTTCAAGATACCGCAATGAATTTACTGCAAGACGGTTGAATCCTAGCATGACTTACTTGTGTCACCAAAATTATTTTGCGAAAAATGTTTGGTGATTATGTTTATAAATAGCAACCCTGCAAAATTTAGGGGAATAAGTAACCCTACTAGGACCGGATTTTTTGTTTTTCAGGATTTGGACAGTGGTTATTTCTTTCAGACGGTCATCGTGAACGGTTGTGTAAGAGATTTTTCTAGAAAGCTGAAAGTGAAGGAATTAGTGGATTTTTTCTTTTTGAATGAAACAACTGCGGAAAGAATGTTCGTCAAAGAGAAAGGGAGATGCATTGATAAATTCAATTTGGATGATGTTTTTTTCTCACTATTGCATCTTAGAAGCAATGGTTTTTCTGTTTTCTTCTTGAAGCCACTTTGGTAAGAAAAGAAAAGGTAAGAAAGAAAGAAAGAAATGATTGTGCTTTGAGAATGAGTGAACGATTGAAAATATTTCAGTATGGATGTCCGAAATATGAATATAATTTGTGTTTGAGAGAAATGGAGATCGTTATTTCATCAGCCTAAAGCATTTTTATCGGACTTTTTCCCAACTGTTGCATTTTAGAAGCGAGGATTTTTCAGTTTTTCTTGTAGAAACAGTTTTAGAAACCAGTTTTCTTCGTAAAAACAACGATGAATGGATTTTTTTCTGAATAAAAGGAGAGTAAATATTACTTTTTGCATGAATGAAGGATTGATAGAATCTTGGTATGGATGTCCGAAATTTGGAAATAATTTCGTATTTTTGATTTGTTGTTTCCTATGTTGTCCATTTTAAAAACCACGCTTTTTCGACATTTTTCGTCTCTTGACGCCACTTTGTAAACCACGTTTTTCTCTCTTGTTTTCATCTCTTGCGCCATTTTGAAAAACGCGGTTATTCCCTTGGCGCCATTTGGAGAAAAACTTTTGTCACCAAATACAGAAGTGGGCTGTGTTAGGATTTTACCCTGCAAGACGACTGTTTTGTTTTTATCGTGGAAGTCCCAAAGAAAGGATTTACATTGATTTGGAAATCTTGGTTGAAGGCGGACTTTTTGTCTTGGTGAACCACAAAAGACTCATCAGATCACATGGGCACACGGGATGCTATTTGTCCACTACATGTTCACATGGATTGAAGGAAAGAATCATATGCTTAGAAACATTTATAAAAAGAATGGATGTCTAAGAGAATTATGCAATATTAAAATATATTTGCTATCCTTTGCGAGTGATAATGAAAGAATTAATTCTTAGTTTTCTTGTATCTTGACTTCCCCTGTCCTCTTTTGGCGTGACAGACATTGTCAATTTGCCAGCACCGTCACAACTTTATTTGCTGATGCTCATGCAGATGTTTATCCAAATCGCATGAAGAAAGTATGAGCTACTCAATACTGCAAATTGCAATAATTTAATATATAGTATTCAAATAGTTTGCTTATAGAAATATTGCAATTGTTAAAATTCTAAGTATGATTTCGCATCGCCAAAGTTCAGGTGCCTCCCTCTGGGGGAGGAAACTGGGTGTCAAAATTATTTGCGGTAATTGATATCGCCTATATGGTGCTGCGCTAAAAAAATGACACCAGCTCCTGGGGAATGTATTAGGTCTGCAAAGGTAAAATACCAATCCGCAGCCCCATTAGAGAAAATGCAATTGTTTTGCATAAAAACTATTTTATACATTTATGGAAATAAATAATACAGTTTTTGTTCTTTTTTTCAGAACTAATGTCCCCTCAGGGGGCTCACCTTCTTTAGGTGAGTACGGGTGTCACAATCCCGAGGTGCCCTAGTGATCTTTTCCTTTTCCCATGGGGTTTACTGTCTTTGGTAAACACGGGCTTCACGAACCCGGGGTACCCTAGTGATCCTTCTCTATTTTCGACCCTCTTTCTTGTCATTCAATTCATTCATTCTTTCTTTCTCTTCCCGTCTAGACCACAGATATTAAAACAAATGTTTAGCGCAGTATAGCCGAAATCGGCTCTTGCGCCAATAAACCCCAAAATCACTCACTCACTCACTTCAGAACTAATGTAACATAGCTTCTTTCTTTACCTAAATTACTCGTTACTTAATACTTTCATGACTAAGGGAAACATTTTACCCATTTTAAATTTACTGATTGTAGTACAAAAATTATATCCTTATACCTTCGAGGTAGAATTCAAAAGTTTCCGGACTGTGTCTTTAAGTAAAAAAATATTGCGAATTAAATAACTGAAACACACCCTTCTTCGAAATAAGACCCTTGAGAAACAGCATATATTTGTCATTGATTGTAAGGGTCATAGAAGCATTTCCGGAATCCATTTTTAGCTACGCCCCTTAATTTAAACATGTGATGCGCTTTTAACCATCTACAGATTGAAATTAGTGACATTGAAAGCAATGCGTGAGTGAAAAAATAAGCTGAAATCACAGGGGGGGTGAGATCAGGGAAGTAAGGAAGATGCGGGAAAAAAAGTTTTCGTTTTCGGAAGAAAGCCAGTGACTAGTAGGGATCGGGGTGCAGGAGCGTTGTCGTGCAAAAGAATCCATCTCGGTTCAGCTCACAATTTTGGCCTCTTTCGTTCGGATCGATTCACGCAAATGGTAGAGGATGTCCATAAAGAGTTTTTTGTTTTGTTTACAGTGCGTTCTTCAGGGATAGATTCCAGATGCACAATGTCGTAGATATCGAAGAACACCTCCAGCATGACCTTCTCTTTAGAACGAACTTGGCGGAATTTTCGCTTTCGTGGAGATTGTGATAATTTCCACTTGTCGATGCTTTCTTTGATTGCGGGTCGTATAAAAACACAATTTCTCGTCTCTAGAAACAATTCTACTAAGTCCGGGAGGATCTTTGTAAACAGGCGAGATAAGTCTCCTGCCATTTCCATTCGCATTGCCTTTTTGTCCTCGATTAACATGCGGTGGGAAACGATGTGTTGACATACCCTAAGCGTGTTAAGATCCTTTTTCAGTATCCGTTGACATGTGGCCTCAAATATCCAACTTATTCTGCGATTTCCACTATTTTTTGAAGCCTGTTCTTAGCACTGTCGCAGAAACATTTTTCATGTTTTCAGCGGTGCGGGAAGTCTGAGGACGTCCAGAGAATTCGTCGTCTTAGACACTTTCCCTTCCTTCTCTGAAACTTCGATGCCTCTCAGAAGCTTGCGTCCACGACAGTGTATCACTGCCGTACACGTGCTTCAACATTTCGTAAGTCTCCGTGCATTTTTTCTCAAGGGAACACAAAACTTGGTATTCATTTTCTGCTCACAAACGCCATTTCTCTCAATCGCTGGACACTAAATGCACCCGCCTACAAAATACGATACCGTGGTGACACATCAACCCCCAAATTTGGGAAAAAACACTTTAGGAAAAGGGGAAGGATACAGTAACACAGAAACGTTATCATAGTCTTTCTACTGCAAAATTTTTCACGTTATAATCTCAGTCCGGGAACTTTTGAATCCTACTCCATATTTTTTATTCAGAACGTCGAAATAGAAGCATGCCTAACGCAATTATGTAAATGGGAACGCTTGGAGAAAAAAATTATCCCATTAATTGGCTCCAATGTTAAAACATTCGCTGGTTGTATTTTTTTATTTCAGTTTGTGTCGTGTAATAACACATTATTGTGTTTCATCGCTTATTTTGTCATTCGGTAAATATTTTTTTTCGATGGGCTGCAAATTAGCATTTAAGCCTTTGCAAACACGGCCATTCCCCAATGTGAGATCCATTTCAGTGGTGGCACCATCTAGTGGCGGATTTCGCTACCAAATTTGGACGCTTGAATTAAAGGTATTCGTAGGTATAATTTTGTAGAATAAAGGAAATGTGTACATTCGTACAAACGAAAATAAAAATGCTTGATAAAACTATTTATTAATCCAAATTAAACTGAAAGGTATTTTTTTAAATAAAAAAACACACATTGTTATGCATTTTTGTTATGATTTTTTTTTATTTTACGTCTAAACAAGTTAAAAAAAGCAGTTACATATCCCTATTTACTCTTAGCAACCTTACGTTAGCGTCAGGGTTTAATAGATAACAAATGTTAGTGCTTTGTGATTATTCCTTGTTTTTTCAAGAGCAAATTTTATTTATTAATACACGTTTTACAAGCCATTAAAACAGTTTATACTAATGGGATGTTTATACTATTCTTTCTGGAGAAACATCGATATGTGTGCGTTTATAAAATGCTTTCTAAAAACTCAATTTAATTGCATGTTTTCAAGTTCCTGAAATATTTAAGTTGTAACGGGTCTATTCGTGAGCCTCCTCTTCGAAAAAAACTATTTCTTTAAATATTGTTCTATTGAAAACTTTCTTCCGAAGAGGAAGATGCGATTTATTTAAATGAAGGCTTATATTTAAGCATTAATTTTTAGGTTCGAAAGAGAGAGAGGGGTTAGGAGTTAGATGATAGAAGTAAATGGATAAGCGCAAGTTAGTCGCGAGCGGCTCGACGCTTATTTGCTTAATATTTAAAGATTTATTAATTGGCAATTTTTTGAGTCAATAAGCTATAATTGAATAATATCGACCTGAGGTCGAATTGCTGAGAAAGGAATTATGTTAATTTCAGACCGAAAGAAATCAAAGAGCTGATTGAATTTTAGCAATTATTAAATATATGGTAACGGTAACACATTTACGTGGAACTTTAGAGAAAACTCTATTATCCACTCATCATAATAAGTTGAAAAAAAAATAAGAATGATTTGCTGAAGTTGCATAAAAATATAAAGCAGTCCACAATGAGTGCAGCGCAGCAACGCTGGTGGAGGGGTGAGTGGGAAACCACTCATCCAGTTGATTTAGTTTCTGTTTCGCTTTAGGAGAGCGAAGAGAAATTGATGTCACATCTCTGACAACCAAGCCCGTCTTTCAACTGGCTGCCGCATCTCGATGGAACGAGGGAAGAAAAGGGAGCAATTTCTTAAAAATCAAAGATTAAAGAGAATGTTATTCTTAAGTCCGTTACACATTACCTCTTAAATAACTGCGCTCGGTTATTGAAAAGAGATTTTAAATAACCACTTGGAAGGAAGTAAGAAAAGGAGAAGTTTAAAATAGGATCAAGTTGTCGCACTAAACGCGTGGAAAAGCTTGCATGTAGGGGGTTGGGTGTGATAATTAGAGTGAACGAAGTCTTGCAAAAGAAAACAAGTGATAAATAACCATAACACATAAAAAAACCCCACATGATTGTTATTAAATATATCTTCTACCTTGCTTTTGTTCCTAAACTTAATTAAAGGTGCATTTCTTATCCTGGGTTGTAGACATTTAGTAAGGAATAATAAATTAGAATTTTTTGTTCTGACTATGACTGATCTTTATTCTAACTCCCAAATACTAATGAACGTGGAAGTTCGTTCATT
Organism: Trichonephila clavata; assembly: GCA_019973975.1. NCBI lineage: Eukaryota > Metazoa > Arthropoda > Arachnida > Araneae > Nephilidae > Trichonephila > Trichonephila clavata. Next base: position 22,897 of record BMAO01002328.1, read on the forward strand.
ACAAAGTCAACAAATTCTCTTATTTCAACTAATTATAAATAATTATATCGCGTGTTTTATTAATTTTTCAATATCAAAAGCAGCTTTTAAAATCGAGTATGAATTCGTTGAAAAGCATTAAAAACATGCGATTTGTAAATAAATTTCAATTTTCGCATAAAGTTTAAATTTTTCATTAGACTTCAGTAGAAACGGGCGTTAACTCCTTTTCTCAGGTGAGTGACAATAATGAAAGGTCATTTTGAAGCAAGTATTCTGATGTTTGTGAAATGAAATTTACCCATCAAAATATTTTCAATTAAATTCAAACGACAAAACTATGATGTTCATCTCAATTTATTTCATCATAATATTTTTCGTTTTTAAATTTCATTTTCAGTATTTAATCTAAATGGAGATCAATCGTCAAGGCGTGTTTCCAAAGTCAAATTACCTTTAAGATGGAATAATCCAGTTTCTTTATTCTTATTATACTTTATTACGTGCAGAATTTAGACATGAAAAGAATTTAAAATCATTATAAAAATTGTCGTTATGGATTCTCTTACAATGTTCCTTGGTTCAAATAACGTCAATTCAATTGCATAATCATTATGAATCACTCTCTAATTGCGTGAAAAATTTCTGTTTACTGAATATACGAAGTCGATGGATTTTTCCGTTGTAAAGATATTAATCAATACTTCCTGAAACTTTTTGTCACAATTTCTCCAAAGATCTTCCGCAAAGTGATAAAGAATAGCTTCAACGGAATTCAATCCCATGCCATTGGGCTTGTGAATTACTTCACTCTGACTTAGTTAACTTCTGATTGGTCAAACAATCCTCCAATCGTCGTTGAATGTAGATTTTCACACAACCCTTCTTCATTTTTCAGCTCGAAATCAACATTCCAAAAGTAGTTACATTTGATACAAAAGAAAATAATGAATATAGAAATTTTTTATTATTTCTTTCTTTTCACGTTATCTTTTTCCTGTTTTTCTGCATTGGCGGAAGAATGGATGCATTGTACAGTTTTGGATGGAGAAAGGAAGTTTCTCGTTTGTTGGAATCTCATAGAATCAGCAGATGAGAGAGACGATCGAGAAATCGAATTTAAGGTGGAAGTTGAAGCCCATGGATATGTCGGGTTTGGATTATCTCCAAATGGTGGAATGGCCGGAAGTGACATTGTCACTGGTTGGATTAAAGAAGGTCAAGTTTATTTTCAGGTAGGCATCTATATACAGTTATCAGCTATTACCCACTGGCTTCGCTGGGTTTTTTATTATATTGTAAGACTGTATTGTTTTTAAAGTTATTTTTTATCTTTTGAGTCCGCTTCTGATGCATTGGGAAACATTCGTATAGACTTTGCTTGTTGCCGTTATAATAATTAATGGACTGTAAATTTTAACAAATTTTAATAAGCGAAACGGATCCCAACCATATGGGATCGCTATACTTTTCGAACTGAATACAAAGGGTTGCAACAGTTGGCTCGGAGCAAAATCTATACAAAGAATTCTCGCCAACTGGCACTAACATTGCTTCTTGATTAAAAAAAAGTACGAGACTAGAATGCTTAAAACGGAAGTATGTTAATCTTTTACGTCCCTTAAACTTCTCTTCGGAGTCGTTTTACACAAACCCCATTTTTAGCAGATTTCTACTCAGCAAAGACTACCCATTTGTGAGTCAATTTCATGAAAAACTATTCTTATGAGATCTTTGCTGAAGAGGAAAAGTTTTCCAAATTTCAAGTCTAAAAGTCTAATAATTAAGAAAAACGGGATTTTTGTTTTTGTTTTTTCTTTTTTTAGATCCTTTTTGGGAGCAGATATTCACATAACATGTTTTCAACGGAAAGAACATGCTTGCCAAATTTCAAGTTTGTAGGCGTAATAGTTCCAGAGACATTGTGGGATTCCTTTGTATATATGGATAAACAAAAGGAGATATTGGTTGCATTGCATTCTATCAATATGAGTTTTGAAACATAGATTTTAAAGTATCCAACTACTTGCGACAATTTAAAAAAAAAAAAAAATAGAGATATGGAGTTTTTTTGTTGTTTTTAGATTTGTTTAGTACATTTTAAGAAAAATATGCTAAAATTAAGAAGAGAAAAATAAATTATTATTACTAAAACGGGAAAAAAGCGGTAAAAATTTACAAAAAATAACATAAACGCGGCCCATTCTGTACCAAAGGTTTATGAACAAATTCTCAATTTTTCAATTTTGATGTGTTACTTTGGTATTCTTTTTTAAAATAACCTTCAGGATAAGATATATATTTTAGTTTTTCCAAAAACTAGAGCATTTTGTCTTAGTTATTATATAAAATTGCTTAAAATAACAGTGATTATATTCACATAAGGGACTGTGAATTTTGTAATAAAATAGTGATTGATAAATCTGAAAGTTAAAACACTTTTACTATTATACAAAACATACACAAAAAATTTCAGCCAATTATTTTTAAAACTTTTTGATAAATCGCTGTCCCTGTTTGAACATTTAAAAAAAAAAAAAAAAAAATACATTTTGAGTAAAACCTTTTTTAAAGTATAGAATCTGCTTTTACTGAAACACTTGTAGTTTTTGCTCTAGGCAACGGAAAATAATAAACTTGGTATTTTTATAAAGCTAATAAGATGATCTATAAAATAAAATAATAAAAAATTGTCAATTTTTGGCAAAATTGACAATTTTAGGGTAGTCGGATACCTTAAAATGTGAGCTCTTACAATGCGATTTCATACAAAGAAGGTGTGACAAAATAGCATGCCGTTCGTGGATATTGTATGTAATAAGGCATTTAAATGAAAAAAATTACAATTTTCTCAGGATTGATTTTAGGGTGTAGGCCGCCCGCGTGTAAAGACCTAATGTGCCGCCCTCTAGAGAATTTTTCATATTTTGATTAATACTTAACGTTGGCGTTATAAACTCATCTACCCATATAAGAGGAAAAAAATAAATAAAATAGTAATAAAAATGCAAGTAGACACAAACATAACTTCTTTCCTGTATTTTGCTTTTCTAAATTGTAAGGTTATTATAAAATTTAAAAATTTTTAATTTCTTCAAATGCATATTGAATTTAACCCCTTGCGCCCCTTGTAACCACTAGTGGATACAGGGCTTATTTAGGTGTACAACTAGTGTAACCACCACAAGAAACATTATAAGTAGATTTTATTTTATTAATATTGTATAAAATTACAAAAGTTAAGTTACAAAAGGTCTAAATTACAAAAATTTGAAAAAATAAAAAAATTAGAATCACAAATTTTTGTGAAATTGCTCGAAATGTTCTTTGGAACAAAAAGCTTTACCGCATGCGTTACATAAGTGTATTGCCATTTTTGTTCCATTCCTTAATCTTTTTCATCACAAGCTTCCGTATCAAAGTCATTGTCGTATATTCATCGGTTTCCGGCAAATATTTTGATTCAGTAACACTTCGTTGAAATCCAACGAAGAACAAATAAAAATAAGCATCAAAAATAGTTATACAAACTTCACAGAAAGCGAAACGAAACACGAACGAATGTGTGCCTTATTCAGCGTCTATAGGAAAAAAGAAATGTATGTCGCAACGTGAAGGTCAATATCGCCAGAAATCTGGAATTGCATGAAAGTCTGGATCGCAAGGGGTTAAGCACTTCCATGTCTTAGGTAATATTGACCATATTAGATATTTTCGTAAAGCAACTTTCGCTAAAATCATTTTTGAGACGCCTTTGTCAAACCTCGATCCACAGGGCACCTCCTGTACCATTAATAAGCTAAAAAAAAAAAAAAAAAAAAAAAAGAATTGTGGTATTGCCGGCTCTGCCACGAATTTCGCTACCAAATGAAGGATGTGTATAAAGAGTAGACATTAATGAACTACCGACCAATCCACCATTAACTAACATTCTATTTTTCTTAAACTACTCTATGTTATTGGGAAATTGGGACTTATTTTGGTTTTTCAATAACTGTTTAAAATTCAGCATATTTTTTCCGACTTATTATAAGCTTTTTATTTTGAGAAATTCGTAAAAAGTTTTGTTTGACTAATAGAATTATATGCGGCCTGTGATCGCCCCTTGCTTTGGCCACCCGCGTGCGGTGCACGTGCTGCACGCCTGGTAGCCCCCTGAATTTTTTATTATACATAATTTATCATGACTACTGTGAATACTGAGGTTTACCAATGAGGGACTGAAATTTTATTGCAAAATTCAGTAAAATTGACGTGTTTAAATTTTATAAATATTTTCAAGTCTGATGAGAAAGTACCTGTAAAAAGCGTAGTGTAAAATTATTTCCGTATACAGACATGATATCATTCTTGTCAATCAATATTGGCTCGTAACGTACGACATGTTACCGAAAGAGATAGTTGCTAGAGCGATATTCATTCAAAACAACCAACCATCTGAGTGTATGTCGACAGATTAAGGAGAATGGATTATTTTTTTTATCATAACAAAGGGTAGGCAATTGGTTTGGCTCGAAGACCCCATTGTGGAAGCGGAGGACCGACCTGTTTTAAAATGATTGTATTCATTAATGAATTTTAAATCACAGAAAAGATATAACTTGTACCCCATAAAAATCAGCAAATATTAGTTAAATAAAAAAGTAACAGATTTATCCAATAGATTTACTGTGCTGATTTCTTATCTATAGCTGCAAGCACGTTTAATTTTAGAATCAGTTTAATGAGCCAAATGCAATTATCACGATTTCCTACAATTTTTTTTGAAATTAGGAGTGAAATTGCTAATTGCAATCCCAACAGCCTGTGCAAGTTAATGTGTCAGCCAACGTGCTTCTATATTTACTCTTGTTGATGTTCATGCAAGAAAAAAAAAAAAAGCTTCGCTTACAAATATATATTGACCCAAATACAGAGGACATTTTCTATCTTTATGGCTTTTTCTGTTTCGGCGGGCCTTATTTAATTACACCTGTTTTAACAGATAGTAAAAATCAGATGAGAAGCATTTGCTTTTTGCTGTTACAATTAAGCTTTGTATATAGTAAAGAAGTCGAATTGAAAAATTTGATTGAATGCTTGCATTGTTTTTTAAAAATAAAACTTTCATTGTGTAGTCTTCAAAATAAATAAGTGAAGTAATAAGAATAATAAAATAATTTTATACTATTTGTATATTAGATCATTCTCAAAAACAATGCTTGTATGTAGGGATATTTAAGTTAAGTTTTGACTGAAATAGAAAAAAGTAACCGTGAACATATGGATTAAAATTTTGACTGTATAAATAGCAAGCTATCTATTACATTTGATTGTAAAATTAATTGTAATTAATACTTAAGTAAGACCGTTTTATTTATAGAAATCAGCGAGGGATAAAAATAACTTTAACAAAATTACGATTTATTTTTTTTTCAATCAAAATAATAGAATATGAAACTTTTAAGATTTGTTACATTCTCGAAAGACTGTAACTTCAAAAAAGTAGTAAAGGATGATATGTGTGTGTGTGTGGGGGGGGAGAATATAAAATGTAATAATTTATGATGTTTTTATAAAGGATTTTAGTCTTCTAAGAGATGAATGATACGATTGGAAGATTTTTTACCATGGTTTCTTACACATTCCCCAAAAAAACACGGTATTAAAAATTATTAATTAAAGGATCTTTATATTTAGTATTACAATAATTGGGTAGTTACAAAAATTAATTTGATTACAACAGTAAAAAGTTACAATTTATTCTATTTTTTTTGTCATATATTGATTTGGAATGCAACGAAATTGTGTACTCCAATAAATAAACTTTTGATCGAAAAATAAAAATAAAAATTTCTTGTAATTCTCTCCCATATCATGTATAATCATCAAATGATTTCCTGAAAAATATTTCAAGGTCGACCGAAGAAAATAAAAAGTAAGACACATATCCTTTTCAGCCCTATCCGGGCAGACATTTAATTTCCGCACAGCAAGCTCTTCCCTGTAGTGAAGCATTGACACACAAGGAGCGAAAACGCATAAGGAGTAACAACAAATTAGCAAAACAAAGAATCAAAAAAGAAAATCATAAACACCTTCAGGAAGTCAGTCAGATTGCAGAACTTGTAACTGACTCTCTGGCTCCCCAGTATCTATCGTAAATGTTACCAGAGACAGCAGTATAAATGTCCAGGTGCTCAACATTCATTAGGGAATTTTCCTTGCTCAAAACACAGTTTGGAGATGGAAGGACCTTTAGTTTATCTGGGTGACCCTCAAGACAACCATGCCTGGATTCCTGCCTGAAGGCAGCTACCGCATGCAGTCTGGGGTGATTTGGGCTCTCATTTAGCGTCTCCCTCTAAGATTTATCACAAATTTGTTCATTTAAATAAGTTTCATAGAACTTTATCACGATAAATATTATGTTGTTACTTACTAGAAACTAGTCTATAGAGATAATTATCCAGCAGAAGGCTTTGTGTTTATTGGAAAAGCTAATTCGATTACCATCGAACAATTATTGAAGAAATTATAATAACTATAATAAAACAAAAAATACACAAGAAAGGTTTTTGTTTCAAAAAGTAATGAAAATTAGAGGATATTTCATCATTCCGGATATTCCGGAAACTATGCCACTTCCACTAGATCCTTTTATACCCTTGGAAAAGGGAAGAACGGATCTTACGCAAGTTGTGAGAGAGAAAGAATTTTCTTCTACAGTTTTAAAAGCCGTATTTTTAGGAACTATATATACCAGATACCCACAGCTTGATTGGCATCATATCTACACTGATAGATCACAATCAGATCAGGATGGAAATGTAGGGGCTGGGATTTTTTTCAGAACAATTTGCATTTTATTTAAAGTCCTAACACAATTCCGTTTTATGGGGAAGTAGAAGCTAACAGAACGCGACTATTAAACAATTATTGTCAAGAAAGGAGGCTTTTGAGATTGGCGTTTATATTTTCTGGCTCCATTTCTGCAATACAAGCTGTGACATCTCTGGATTTTTCAGACTCTCTTGGAATTAAAAACTGTACAGCTAATCTTGGATTGCTTTTGACCTTAAAAATGAGTATTGTTTTACAATGGGTTCCCTCCCACTGTGATATCTACGGAAATGAGAGAATTAATTTTCTAGCTAAAGAAAGCGCTGGTGTTTTACAGTGCTTTCAGAGAAGAATCCTGTACTCTTCTATAAGTTATAAGGAATTTACATCCCTTCTTCCCTGGGATCGGCTAGATGTGTGGGAGGAACTAAAAGATCAGACGACATGGATAAACTTGAATTATTTATTTATCACTATATCAACTCATACACAACATTCTAAATAAGATAAATGTGATCAGTCAGAGGACGGGAGTGAGACAAGATAGCGTGGGGAGAATATATTCAATCATGCAAATCTACCTTTACGATAACCTATACAGAGCTTGTTTAATTTAGGACCGCACAAAAATTTAACTCTCTAGCTTCTACTTGAAATAAGATCACAGTACCTGAACTCTTGAGGTCTTCTTATCCTTGCTTTTACTTTAACACGGCTCCAATAGTTAAACTAAGCAATATTCCAACTTCTCACTTCTTACACTGTTTACATATGCGGTTCACTGCAGATTTACTTCGCTTCTCATCTAATCACTTTACATTATATCTATTATCACTTCACTCACTTTCTATACTCACGAATACAGAATATATATATTAAACTTAATTTGCATAATCACTCTTCCTGTCCTCGGAGAAAGTTGGTTGAAATGATCATTGCCCAAAAGGAATCCCCAAGGGGTTAGCAGAAGGAACCGTATAAATCCATCACAAAGTAGATTAATTAAAATCAAAATGTAAGTAATGAAATAAATATATTGGTAGCATTTTCTGGAAATTAATACTCTCCTTAATTAACATATGTAAATTTTTCAATGTCTTTTAAAAAAAGAAGGCAATTCACTTATCTTTTTGCTTATGCACAAAACACATCCCATAATCTGATTAGAACTCAAATATCAGATACAATTGGAACATTAGATTTTAGTATTTTACTATAATGACAGGTAAGGAATATTTTTTTATATAGTATATATAATCCTGCGTACCGACGCGTACTTTCAACACAAGAAACAAGATCGAAAATTACGACTACGCGTTATACACCGAATATAAAAACTATAGCTTCAAAAATAAAGAAAAGAGATTGAGTATAAAAAAAAATTAGTCTTCCACGTAGATCGGAATACTGTTTATTTAAAAGAAATGACATCTATTGAACTTAAAAGGATTCAGTTATAGAAGTATACTATGTTTTCAAAAGCCTCGGATAAATGACTTCAAAGCATAAGAGCATTGCACCCGTACATTCTATATTTCTTCGTGAAAAAGGGGGTACACGTTATATGACGGATGCATCTAAAATATTAATGTAGTTTGTGAAGGTATAGGTGCATGTTATACGAATTTTACGGTAATTAACTGTAATGTACAGTCAATATACTTCTTAATTATGAAGAAAGGCGTTGGTAATTTTTCCTTTAGTACCATAGTATTTTCATACAATTTCGGTTAAGAGATATTATAATAATAAATTGCAAGCATGATGGTTTTACGTACAATCAGCCTACTTCTTGATTATAAATGAAAAGAGTACTGACAAAATTATAGAGGGATAAATCTGTATATAAAGTACTTTAAAAAGTATAAAATCTAACGAAATATATTCTTGAAAGAAACAAATTTACTTTATAAAGTTATATAATATATTCTTCTATTGCACAGCAACCCTGGATGGGCCAAGGCTTTCTCAAGAACTTTCTTCCATTCTGATCACCGCTTAGCAACAGTTCTCCCATTAATTACTCTTAAAACTTTAAAATCGTCCTCCCCTCAATCAGCCCATCTCAATTTGAGCCTAGCCTAGTTCTAATTCCAACAGATTAGTACTCGAGTAGCTGAACAATGCGACATTAATATTCACTCATTCACCACAATATATTTTTAAAATTATGAAAGTCAAGGATGAGGGGTCCATATGACTGATGTGCCCCGTAAACATCAAACGACCAATCTTGATGGATTTAATGACATCTTCCTTAAATAGCTTATATGATTCAAAATTATGTCGTTTCCACAACCCATTATCATTCACAACACCAAAATTATTCTAAGAACTTTTCGCTCAAAGATGGCTAGCTGTTCAGTCTGTAATTTAGTCCAAGACTAAGTTTCAGATCTAAAGATAAGTACAGGTCTGATGATTGTTATATACAAGGGTGATCAAATGAAAAGTACGAAACGACACGGGGTACAAATATAGACTTTATTCAAAATATACACCATAGCCTGAGCACAACGATCCATGATGAACAAGCCACAGGATTCTTTGTTCCCAGAATTCCTGTGCTGTGACGAGACCAGTCCTTCACAGTGTCCTTGAGTACGTCGTCGAGTTGAAGCGCTTTTCTTCAGGTGTTTCTTCAGTTTAAACACATGAAATCGCAGGGTGACATGTCGGACTGTAGGATGGATGGTCCACGTCTCCATTGGACTTGTCCAGTTCCATTTGTGTGACTCTGGAGACGTGTGGACGCGCGTTATCATGAGCAGACCACACCTCCGTGAGCAGCCCGGTCTTTTGTTCTTGATGGACCTGCGTAGGCGTCGGAGTGTCTCACAGTACACATCGGAGTTAATGCTTTTCTGTGCTCGAGTAATTCTGTGCTCGCATCATTTGACGCCGCTTTTATAAGAGCCTTTGCTCTCTCCTGCGCATGCGGGCACCGCGCATGATCGATCCAGTCAGAGTCTCCATGCATCCGAGATGTCTCGCTACATTCTCTTGCGGAATATGCAAATATTTAACTGTTTCATTTTTATGTCGTTTCGTACTTTTCATTTGATCACCCTTGTATATATATAAATAAACATAAACTTTTCAAATATTGTTAAGCACTTGTACATTCGACTCTGTAAACGTCTATGTACAATTTTTTTTTTAATCTTGTGAATTTTTTCAAATATTAGTAATTTAAACTTGAATAAATTCTTCTTGAATAACATCGTATAGATATATTTGTATTGAATCATTATCTCAAACACTATACAAATAGTATAACCTAAATGCATAACGGATAATCTTGTCTACCAGTTTACTGTTTATTTCTTTGTTCACCTGTTTCTGCAACTTGCAGTGGCCACGGTAGCCAATTGGTAAAGGTATCGGACTCGTGGCTAGCGTGTCATGCGTTCGAGCCTAGTACCACTGAAGGCCCGCCGTGTAGGGGAGATGCACGTTAAATCTGTCGAGAGCTTAAACGTCCTTCCGTTGGTGCGGTATGGTAGTTAGGAGAGGAGTGTGCCAGCTCAAGTGTCGTTCTCGTCACTTGACCATGGTTCAAAATTATGAGGTCCGTCGCCAAAAGCTCTCGTGTAGCTGAACAGTGCGATGTTAATATTCACTCACTCTGCAACTTGCACTTAAAATATTTAGCTAATTGTAGTTTGATTTGGTTATTAAGAATATTTGAATTACAGTTGTACGTAAATTGAAATTTTCCTTTTTATTTTTGTGTATCTGCCTTAGTAGGTGAAACACTTAAATGGATGTTATTTTTGAGATTTTACACTGTATTTAAGTATTTTTGATTAGAAAGAATTACACTTTTAAAAGAGAAATTTATTGAATATCTCATGATTAACTTTTCTAAGTAACTTTTTTGATAAATGTATAATTAATAACTATATTTTTGTATATTTTTTTTATCAAACTGCCCGGATTTAAAGAAGATTCAGATTTTGAAGTATACTTTTAAAATTTAAATTAGGACAGATACGCCACGGATAATATCATGCCGGAGATAGACGAAATTCAGAACTGGAATTTAGTTTCCGGAAGTGAAAACGACACTCACTCTGTCCTCGTCTTCCGCCGGAAGTTGGATACGTGTGATAATAAAGACAGAAAAATTGACGTAAGTTCCAATTTTTACTCTTATCTACATTGTTATGCCTTTTTTCTTGTCAGAAGTAAAGAAACCGCGATGACAGTTTACAAGCTCGATCTGCACGAAGTGTGTAATCGTGTCGATCAAAATAATATTCTTCAGAAATTTATAATTTCTTTTACGCAGTTTGGGGAAAAAGTTAATCAGTTTGCTGCAGAACGATATTAACTTTAATGTTTTTATTTTATAAGCTGATATATAATTAAACAGGAATTTTTACAAAAACCTCTTTTTACTAAAGTTTTCGTAAAGAATTGACATTTTCAGCGTGAAACTCTTTTTCGCAATAATTACGTAAAAAAAGTTAACAGGTTCGTGCAGGTATATAATTTTTGCTTATTAATAACAGATACATTTTTTCCTTATATGTCAGTATTCAATGTGATACTTGCAGCATTCTGGTTCCCTTTTAGTGGTTGAGAGATAAGGGTTTATGGCTAAATTTTAAAAAAAGGATGAATATTCCGGAAGAAATACCTTTAATTAATGTTAAGATTTAAACAGAAAGTTTGAAATGAGAGATTGGGGAGACCATAACCAAATTTAGTTTCTTTTTGTTAGTTAAAACGATTATTAATCGCTTTAACTAACAAAAAAATTTTCTTGCATGAGGTAATTTAAAATAATATAAGTTTTAACAAAGAATTTTTTTTATTTTCCTTGAAAAATAAGAAATTTTTTCTCTCCAGTCCTCTCTATAACGCACGTACACATTTTTTTTTAATAAAAAGAGGATCTGTCACAAAGTATAGTAAAATGTAGATTGATTTAGGGATTGTTTTGAAAATAAATTTAAAAATAATTAATGTGCTTAACTCAGTATTCTGTAATTGCCTTTTCCTATAGAATTAAATCTCTTTGTATGTAAAAAAGAAACGTTTTTCGTGATGATGTAGTAAATTTATTTATCTCACACACGAAAATAAGAATAAAAATGCAGTAGGTCCTCTTCAATATTATGGTTACAAACTAAAATGCGGAGATGGTTTGAAATTTAGCCAGCTGGGTAGCATGGTTGGTTTGTCGCTGACCTCCTGCACCTAAGGTTGCGGGTTCGACTCCTGCCCAAGTCGGTGAATTTTCATGATGCAGAAAATTGACAGTGGTCATGTCGTATGATTATGCGGCATGTAAACGATCCCTAGAGTGCCTGTTTGACTTGGGTGCTCTCGGCAAAATTAAATCCTAGTACAGGTTTGCATCGTCAGAGCTCAGGTGCCTCCCTCTAGGGAGAAAACTGGGCGTTAAAATTACCTGCGGTGATTGTTATCCTCCTATATGGTGCCGCACTAGAGAGAGATACCAGCTTCCGAAGAATGTAGTAGGTCTGCAATGATAAAACACCAATCCGTAGTTCATTAGAAATTAGGTTTGAAATTTATTTTTTTCCCTGCTTGCAATATATTGAAAAAAATAGAGCTATATAATACATGTAAATTACAGTTTTATAATTTTAGCAATGATTATGAACAGAGTTGTATAATTTGTACAATAGGGTTTGGTCCACCCTTTAGGCGGAGGGAGGATACCCCCCTCCACCCAGTTTACATTAAAAAGTTTTTGTACTTCAAAATAAGCTTTTAATATTTAAAAAAATTTTGTTGGATTCACCATTTGATTATTCATTTTACAGGACAGTACAACCAGACTGATTTATGCGTATTCCGATGAAGATCCTGCCTCAGAAAATGGTCTCAAATATCACTTTAAAAAACGAGGAAGCAAAAGTGTTCTTTTGCTGCAGTTGAAACGGTCTAATCAAGCGAAGATTGATAAATCTACTCTAATGTATTGGGATGTTTTATCTCCCAACGTAAGTTGCTTTTAAGAAAGTGTTTTCTATTATTCACAATGTTGAAAAGTTGCGAAGATTATTCATTGCATTCATTCGCTATAAACATTAATTGTATATACGTAGTAAGATTCAAAAGTTCCCGGACTGAGTCTATAACTTAAAAAAATATTACGAGTTAAATTGCTGAAACACATCCTCTTTGAAATAAAAACCTTGAGCAACAGCACACGCTTGTAAAGGTCATCGAAACATTTCTGGAATCCATTTTTAGCCATATCCTTTAATTCAGCCTGCGATGCACTTTTAACTTCATCTGCAGATTGAAATCGACGACCCTGCAAGTGACGTGCCAGTTCAAGAAATATTCTGAAGTTTCAGGGGGTGAGGGTAAGAAGGATGTGCAAAACAGTTGTTTTCATTTACACTTCGTCGTTGTTTGAAGCATGTTTTTATGTATCCCCGCAGAAAACTTTTCAATGTTTTCAGTGGTGCGTAAGTCTGAGGACGTCCAGATCATTCGTTGTCTTTGGCATTTTCCCTGCCTTCCCTGGAACGTTCATACCACTCAAAATCTTGCATTCGCGATAGTATATCACTGCCTTAAACATGCTTCAACATTTCAAAAGTCCCGTAGCACTCTTTTTCCAAGCTAACACAAAATTTGACATTCTCTGCTCAAGAAACGCAATCTCTTTCAACCGCTGGCTACTAAATGCATCCTCCTACAAAATACGACGCAGTGGCAAGCCACCGACCACGTGATTTGGGGCTACTTTTTTAGAAAAGGGGAAGAATGCTGTGACATAAAAATGTTATCGTAGTCGCTCTACTGCAAAAATTTTCACGTTACAGGCTCAGTCCGAGAAATTTTGAGTGGCCGCGGTAGCCTAGTGGTCAAGGTACCGGATCGTGGCTGGCATGTCAGGAGTTCGAGCCCAGTACCACTGAAGACCCGCCGTGTAGGGGAGCGATGCATGTTAAATCTGTCGATAGCTCAAACGTCCTCCATTGGTGTGGTGTGGTAGTTAGGAGAGGGGGTGCCAGTTCAGTCCTCGTCACTTGACCATGGTTCAAAATAACGAGGTTCGTCGCTAAGAGCCCTCGTGTAGCTGAACAGTGCGACGTTAATATTATCACTCACCCGAGAAATTTTGAATCCTAACTCGTATATGCTAAGTTAATGGATCAGTAAATATGGATGGTATGTAATGATGGTTAATCATTGAAATTGAAAGTACTGAAGTAATTAAAACTGTGTAACTTGAAAAAGAGAAATTATGAAATTGAATCTTTTTTAGTTGAGCCGCGCATAGAGAATTTCCTCAAGACCCATTTTACTAATTTTTGTGTGTGCTTAGAATGGCGTAACTTATCATTGTTTTCTCTCTGTATAAGCGAACTGCGTAATATTTTTTTCATAAAAATGATACTTCACTTTATTAATGAGTATGTCTATATTTTTAAATTCAAAATATTTTACAGCAAATATTGACTTTTTTTTTATCTCTAAACTTTTATTTGATTGAGTTTTTGTAGTATTCTTTGAAATGTGAACTTAAATTTTAATCAAATTCATACTTAATACACATAATTGTTTAATGTTATGAGCAAGGTTTTTGTTTAATAGACAAGCAAGATTAGTTGAAAGCTACTAAATTAATAAATCTGTAAAAAAATATCTATATAATGTATTTTAACATCAAAAGGTTTCTTCATAAAAAATTTTAATACAAAGTTTTAAAATTTTATTTTTTAAAGCAACTGTAAAACATCATATATCTTACGGTATTTCTGTTATTTGAAAATTTAATTCTTGTTTTAGAAAGTTATATTTTTTCAAAAATGAAATTTATGATGTTATAAATGCACGAGTATTGGGATTTTATTATCCTCCAGGGAAGTTGCTATAATATTTAGAAACTTCTGATCTGAGAGAGATTTATTAAATCGTATACTTAAATTTCCTACCAAAAATATTTAGCATTTTTCAAGTTATATTATGAAAATAAAAAATAAGACTCTAGTGCCTAGTTTACAATGAGATTAATTGTTATTTTTTTATTACAAAGATAACAATACATTAAAATAAAGCCCTAGATATTAATAGATTGTAGCGGCATCATCTATATAAGCCAGTAACAGCCTTCGGACTGAAGTGATCATTTTAGTCTAGTTGTATGTTACGTGCTTATGGAACCAAAGGTACCGGGTTCTGTCCTCCGGATAAGCGCGTCACTTCATTGGTGGCCCTGGCTGAAGTAAGAAACAGCGTAACCTTTTGAACTGTCATGGCGCCATCTATCCTCAAAAGGAGCAACCAAAAACTCGTTAGACTCACTTGATGCAGGAAACAAACTCGTCTGACTCTCTTGACGCATCAAAGTCGTCCGACTTATGTGACGCAGCTCTTCCAATCAACAGCAACAACTCGCACGCTCACCATAATAACTATATCGTTCTTTCGCCTATCCAACGACCAACTGGTGGGGGAGTGTGCAGTGGTATCATCTATATGAACCAGTAACCAGCCTCCGTATTGAAGTGATCATTTTGGTCCAGCGGTATGCTACGTGCTTACGGAACCAAAGTTACCGGGTTCTGTCCTCCGGATGCGCGCCACTTCAAAATTGTGAGATGTTAAAGCAGAGGTTCCCAAACTTTTTTGTCACATAGACCCCTTGCCATGTTTTGCGGTTTGGGGTAGACCCTGCTTACATAATATTGAATTTGTTAATTAATTATTAACTTAAATTTTAAATTAACACTTGTTAATTAATTTAAAATTTAAGTGATACATGAAATAACTGATTAAAAAAAACAAATTTTTATAATGATAGGGATAAATCTGGTGCTTCAATAACTAATTTTCAATATTTGTCATCAATTTTGTCAGGTTTAACCCTAAATTTCCTCGGCTAGTAGTGTCCAGCCGCACTAGAAAAAGCTATTAAAAACTTTCTCCAATACTCCATAACTCGAAATAAATAACAGGTATTGTTGCGTCCTCTAGCGCCCGCTATGTGAAGCGAGCTTGAAAAGAGAGGGGACGGGAGTTGTTGAAAAGAAACTGAACGGTAGCAAGACACTGAACAGAAGTATAACGAAGCGAGGAGCGGAAAGCGTTATGTAGCGATTGTTTAGAAAAAGTAGATTAGTTTTAAAATTACATTGTAAAATAAACGTTAGTTGCTTATCACAAAAGAAGCCTCTTTGATGTCAACTTCAGGAAAGCCTCTCATTTTAATAATAATGATCACATGGATCAACTAAAAATACCACAATATGGCGTCCCCGCTTGGGCGGCTTGATTGAAACGGCAACAAAGAAGCGAAGAGGTAGGCAAAGATTTATTATTTTCCATTTTGAAGATATTAATGCATGGAAATTTGATTTTGTTTTGAATATTTGAATGATCAATTTTTGCATTGAATGTACTGAATATACAGTTTAGAAGATTTAAATAATTAAGATAGTAGAAATGGAAATAATAAAAAGAAGCAAAACCGCTCAAAGAGCTTCGTTTACGAAAGCATATAATAAGTTAGAAAGCGCATTAACTGACGATAGCGTCGAATATGACGAAATTGAAATGTGCTTAGAATTGTTTAAGCAAAAAGCAGACTCTTTAGAAACAATTCATAACGGTTATTTAGATGGCTTAGAAAACGCACAAGATTTCGAAAATGAATTTATTGCGGTTGAAGAATACCGAGAAAAATCACTGAGAATTCAGCTACGAGCTAAGCGTGTGCTAGAGAATTTGAAAAAGATTACGAAGGAGAACGAGACTGCTTTTACCAATAACGGCTCGCAGTCACAAATTGATAAATTTACTAAAACATTATGTCAACGACTCCCCGAAATAGAGCTTTATAAATTCGGTGGAGACTTGAAAGATTGGTTGACATTTTGGAACCAATTCAAAAAAATCCATGAAAATACGAATCTGACAAACGCGGATAAATTTCATTATTTAATCCAATCAATGAAATTAAAATCCGAATCAAGAGAAATTGTAGAATCTTTTCCCATAACTGATGAAAACTATTCTTCAGCTTTACAGAGTTTAAAAGAAAGATATGGTAGAAAAGACTTGTTAATAGATTTTTATGTTAGAGAGCTATTAAAGCTCGTTTTGAACAACGCAAATAGGAATAAAAGCGATCCTTTGAGTTGTTTATACAATAAACTGTCTACTCAATTGAGAGCATTGAGCTCCTTAGGAGTAACATCTGAAATGTGCGGCGTAATATTATATCCTCTTGTTGAAAGTTCATTACCTATAAATGTGTTACGT
Organism: Trichonephila clavata; assembly: GCA_019973975.1. Lineage (NCBI taxonomy): Eukaryota > Metazoa > Arthropoda > Arachnida > Araneae > Nephilidae > Trichonephila > Trichonephila clavata. The sequence goes on from BMAO01002328.1 coordinate 39,958, forward strand.
TCATTTGAACGGCAAAGAAAAAGTCTGGAAAACGAACTAAAATTATCAAGTCTTGATGCAATAATTCATTTTTTGAAAAACGAGGTCGAAACTGAAGAGAAAATCCGGTTAAGCAGAACAGACATATTTCACTTTTCCTCGGAGCGGAAAAACGCCGCGCCTGCAAATTCTCGAGATCGAAAACCCTCAGCAACCGAATTGTTTATTAGCCATAAATCAAATGATAATTTATGTATGTTTTGTTTTAAAAATCATGAAACTCGATCGTGTAAAAAAGCATATTTTATTCCTTTAGATGAAAAATTGTCGGTGATTAAAAGGAAAGGTTTATGCCGTATTTGTTTAACGAAAGGTCATATATCAAAACTATGTTCATCTACTATTAAATGTAATCTCTGCTCTGAAAGACATTTAAAATTAATGTGTCCTAACTTAGAAGTTAATAAATTGGATCAAATACCAAAACAAAGTAATAATGATATGGATGAAAGGATTACAGACACTTTGTATTCGCACACAAGTGCAACGCATGAAGTTTTTTTGCAAACTCTTGTAGTTAATATTAAAGGAAAAAAGACACGACGTAAGGCTAGAGTTATTTTAGATACGGGTTCCCAAAGATCTTACATTAAAAAATCTACCGCAGAGGAGTTAGGTTTTGAAATTCAGAGAGAAGAAGAATTTTCACACGCATTATTTGGGGGTAGGAAAACTGAAACACAAAGGCATAATTGTTACAAAATTTATCTTTATAGCCTTGACGGGAAATATAACTGTAGTTTAAATGCTTTAGATCAAGATATAATTTGCAACGACATAGCTAGCGTTAGGTATGGACCTTGGATGAGGGAATTGAAACGAAAGAAAATATTTATAACTGACTTTCAAAATGATTCAGGACCCATTGAAATACTTTTAGGAGCCGACGTTGTTGGTAAACTATTTACGGGAAAACGAGAAGAATTGATGTCTGGATTAGTCGCCATGGGGACTAAATTAGGTTGGACATTAATGGGAAAAGTTCCTCAGTTACAACATCAAAATGTGAATATGACTGTCGTTAGTATGCTGTCTCAGGAATTGCCAGTTTCATTCTTGTGGGACTTAGAGCTGCTCGGTATTAGAGATCCTGTTGAACAAAATAACAAAGATGATTTGAGAAAGGCCGTAATGATTCACTTTCGAGATACTGTTCAGCAAAATTCAGATGGAAGGTACGAAGTAAACTTACCCTGGAAAAAAGATCATGCCCTTTTACCTAATAACTATGAGTTAGCTTACAAGAGGTTAGATTCTACTTATAAGAAATTAGACAAAACGGGATATAGAGAAAAGTACCAGCAAGTTTTTGGAGAATGGGTAGAAGAAGGAGTAATTGAAGAAGTTTCTTGTGAAGAAATGTCATTGCAAGAGTCTCATTACCTTCCTCATCGTCCAGTTATTAAAGAAACCTTGGTTATGTCTTCTTTGAAAATTAGGCCCGTCTTCGATGCCTCGGCCAAGATCCCTAACTACCCATGCTTGAATGATTGTTTAGAAACTGGAATGAACTTTATCGAGACAATTCCCACCATTTTAGTCAGATTTCGACTGTATGAAGTTGGTGTAGTTTCGGATATTAAAAGAGCATTCCTACAAATCTCTCTCAACGAAAACGATCGAAATTTCCTGCGATTTTTTCTATATGATGAAAAAAATAATGTCAAGACTTATAGACACCGGCGAGTAGTTTTCGGCTTGACCAGCAGCCCGTTTTTATTGATGGCAGTCATACATCATCATTTGTCAAGAGATACTTACAAGTTACAATATTCTGAAAAACTGCTAGAAGATTTACGAAGCAGTTTTTATGTAGACAATTGTGTTATGAGCGTGAAGAACCCGTCAGAATTAGAAAAATTTATGAAGGCAGCCACAGAAATTATGAAAGAAGGTCAATTTGACTTAAGAGGTTGGGAAAGCAACAAACTTCATGTTTGCCCCCGTTCAAGTTCTAGTACAAATGTTTTAGGCTTGATATGGAATAAAGACTCGGATACTTTAAAAATTGATTCGGAATCCCTAAAACTGGAAGAACCCGGAACGTTAACAAAAAGGAAAATTTTGTCCCTCACAAGCCGAATTTTCGATCCAATTGGATTTATTTCTCCAGCTTTAATAAGACCAAAACTTTTACTTCAAGAAACTTGGAGGAACAATGACCACTGGGATTCAGAAGTTAATGAAAACATAAAAAGGAAATTCCTTTCATGGTTGAAAGGTTTACGCTATTTAAGTGATGTTAAGATCTCAAGATGGTTAGGAATAACTACAGAATCGAACCTAAGTCTCCATATATTTGTTGATGCAAGTCAGACTGCTTATTCTGCTTGTATATTTACGAGATGCGAATCTTCTGATGGTGCAGTCAATGTCCAGTTACTGCAAGCTAAGTCAAGAATAACTCCGATGAAGAAAATAACGATCCCGCGTCTTGAATTGATGGGAGCTACTATTGGAGCGAGATTATTTGATTCCGTGAGTCAGGCTCTGAAACCAGAAATTGAGAATATTAATTCTTATTTTTGGACTGACTCATCAACAGTGTTGACCTGGATTAAGAGACAAGAACAGTGGTCAGTGTTTGTGAACAATCGAATTGTTGAAATAAGAAGGCTGACTCCTCCTGAAAACTGGTTCCATGTTCCAGGAAATCAAAATCCTGCTGACATTCTCTCTAGAGGATGCGGACCCAGACAGCTTTTGAAATCTGAGTGGTGGCTAGGACCTACTTGGCTGAAGAAATCTAAAGAAGACTGGCCTAAGTCATTTGGTAGTGTCAATGAAGAAGAAGTTGAAAAAGAGAAGCGAAAAATTGTCGTCTCAGCTAGCAATATAGAATTTAAATCCACTATAACTCTATTAGCAACAAGAATTTCGAAATTTTCAAAAATAGTTAGAGTCTTAGCATGGATATTACGCTTTCAGCCGAAAGCTAAGAATTTAAGGAAGCATGCAAATTTAACACAAGAAGAAATAATGGAAGCTCAGAAAACACTACTGCGTTCAGCACAAAAGGAGTGTTTTAATGAAGAAGGAAGAAAATCTTTGAAAAACTTTCAAGTTTTTACTGATAATGATGGTGTACTCCGACTAAAGTCCAGAATTGCCAACGAAGAGGAATTGCCTGAATTCATTGCTCCATTGATCCTTCCACCTAAACATTTAGTGATCAAACGACTTATTGAGCAAGAACACTTAGTTCACAAGCATGCAGGAACTTCCATCCTTCTAACAATTTTACGAGAGAGATTTTGGATCATCAAAGGTCGGAGAACTGTTAGCTCCGTTATTAGAGACTGTATCATCTGTAAAAGACAAAAAACGAAGAACCTTGAGGTTCCATTTCCACCTCTGCCTCGAGATCGAACCAGACTATCAGCAGTATTTGAAGTGTCCGGTGTGGATTTGGCCGGACCCTTAATAACCAAGTCAAATGAGAAGGTTTGGATTGCCCTCTTTTCCTGTGCTGTTTACAGAGCTGTCCACCTAGAGTTAATACCTTCTCTCAGTACAAATGCTTTTATTCAAGCATTACGAAGATTTATCGCAAGAAGAGGTAGAATATCCATTCTATACTCAGACAATGGAACTAATTTTACAGGCTTAAGTACAGCATTGAAGCGACTTGATTGGACAAAAATTCAACGCGAATTTGAGATTAACCAAATAAGATGGAAGTTCAACCCTCCATCTGCCCCATGGTGGGGAGGATTCTGGGAAAGGCTAATTGGAATATTAAAAGACCTTCTCAGGAAAAACTTAGGACGTTCAACTCTGACATACGAAGAACTGTTCACTCTTGTCTGTGAGTGTGAATCAGTTATGAACAATAGACCCTTGACATACCTGTCAGAAGAACCCGATTTAAAAGCTTTAACGCCATCCTTTTTTCTTCAAGATCTCCCAAACAATGATGTGCCCGATCTGGACAAAATAGATAATACAAATATCAATAAGAGATACAGATATGTTCAGAGACTAAGACAAATACTAAAAGAAAGATTTCGAACCGAATATTTGGGATTTTTGCGGTCATCCATCCCTAAAAGACTTGATCAAATCAAAGTTGGAGACATCGTATTAATTGGTAGGGAGGATAAAAAGAGACTTTACTGGCCCTTAGCAAAAGTCATCGAACTCTTTCCTGGAAGAGATGGACGTACAAGGCTGGTGAAATTAAAAACAGGCAAAGGAACTTTACTCAGACCTGTCCAAAGACTGTATCCTTTAGAAGTCACCGAAAGTACGAAAGCCATGGACATTAACTTGGACTTGAAATAGAAATATCCTATTGAACAATTTTAGTATTATAACTTTGTGAATTTATATTGAAGTAATTTTATTGCTGATATTTACTATGTATTTTTTTACTCATGGAATATCTACTCTATGTTTTAGTTTGAGAATTTGAATTCTGTTGTATTATCCTAATGTCTTTTTGTATCATTCTCAGATAATTGTATGCTTATGATATTTTTTAGTATATTTTCAGTTTGTTTAGTTCTTTGTTGAGTTTTCTCCTAGAAGTTCCAAAACTCAAGTGGGGAGAATGTTGCGCCCTCTAGCGCCCGCTATGTGAAGCGAGCTTGAAAAGAGAGGGGGACGGGAGTTGTTGAAAAGAAACTGAACGGTAGCAAGACACTGAACAGAAGTATAACGAAGCGAGGAGCGGAAAGCGTTATGTAGCGATTGTTTAGAAAAAGTAGATTAGTTTTAAAATTACATATGTAAAATAAACGTTAGTTGCTTATCACAAAAGCCTCTTTGATGTCAACTTCAGGAAAGCCTCTCATTTTAATAATAATGATCACATGGATCAACTAAAAATACCACAGGTATGTCTCTTTAAAGACAAAATTGTTGACATCCGTTTCTAAACTTTACTTTAAGATATCCGTTACTTCCTATTCCGATCAGTTCCTCTAGTAATATGACATTTTTTTCCCCATATGACCATAGGAATTCATTGACTTCTGTGGCAATTACCAAGTAAATGCATTCTCAAACCTAGTTTCAAAGTATGAGAATAAAGGAAATTTAAATGTTGAAAGCAGGTTAAATGTCATTTTCCTGGCAGATTGTCTGTGACCAATCAAGAAACTAGGAAAATTAGCTAAGTCCTATAGTATACTCCTTTAACTTAATTCTGGCATGAAATGATGGTCCTTGTTTTAATAAAATTTTTGCTGTCACATAACAGAAATTAGCCTAATTAAATTAAATAAATGTGTTAAATAGGTAAAATCTGATTTCCATTTGATTAAATTTTCTTTTAAAATTAAAATCATGATATGGTTTAATAAGAACAACTGCCGTAGGCCCCCATTTACACCTCATGGACCCCAAATTATTTTTTTGCTGTCGTGGACCCCTTACAGATCGTCATAGCCCCTGGGGGTCTATATAGACCACTTTGGGAATCACTGGGTTAAAGGATATTTAGTAACCACATGCCATTGGCGACTTTTGATGATTTCAACAGACCTTTGAAGAACGTCAGCAATTGTCCTTTCCTGTGGTTCACAGTTACAAAGTTCGTCGCCAATAGCCCTCGTGCTGCTTTAGAGTGCGACGTGATTTAACTCTCCCTCTCTCACTAAGGTGTCATAACTTATAAAATTGGTTACCATGCGGGATGGTGTCTTCCGGACACTGGACCCCCTCAGGGGCTCCCCTTCTTTAGGTGAGTACGGGTGTCACAATCCCGAGGTGCCCTAGTGATCCTTCTCTATTTTCGACCCTCTTTCTTGTCATTCAATTCATTCTTTCTTTATCTTCCCGTCTAGACCACAGATATTAAAACAAATGTTTAGCGCAGTATAGCCGAAATCTGCTCTTTCGCCAATAAACCCAAAATCACTCACTCACTCACCCGGACACTGGACGTCTGGGTGGGCTTGACCTTCCCTGGGTGAAAAAGGAAAAAAAAAACCTTTTTTGTAAAATCTGGTCTTAATACATAAGTTTTGGCTTAAGAAGATGAAGTAGTGTATTTTTAAATAAATATTCTGTTGTTAAAAACCATTCATAATTTTTTGTCTTTAAATTTCAGTATACAATTCCTTGGAAAAGCTCAACAATGTACTGGTGTACGATTCATAAAGTTCCTGAATTATCGGAAAAGAATCACGTGGTTTTGGTAAGTCGCATATAGTCTTTATAAAATGTAAAATATTTTAACTAAATAATTGCAATTTTTATTGATGGTCACTAAAAATGTATGGTATTTTAAGCATCTATTTTAAATGTTTGTTTCAATAATTTGGAAGAAATATCTTGGCATAAGCGAAACATATCTCCTTACACACTAATATCAACCATTTATATATATTTCCATAATTTGTGTATCTCATTCTTCTGAGTAAAAACATTTGTAAAAATTATAAAGTTAGCTATATAATTAAAAATTTAATTGTTATTTGAAAATGATTATTAGCTTTATTTCAATATTTTAGTAATTAAATGGAAAACTCGTTGGTTTAAATAAGTTATTGTCAGCGTTCTCTTAATCTTTAAAAAAATAAACGTATAAATATTAATATGTTGAACACAAAAAAATTAATTATACTACGATATTCTTTGTTTATTGGATTTTCAAATTATTTGCGAGGTAATTATTTTTTTACTATCATCTTTCTAATAAAAAATAACATTTTAGTTGTATAATCTATTTAAATGGTATTTATTCCTTTTTTCATGTTATATCGTACTATCATATGAATTAAAAAGACATTTGTTTTTTAGAACTTTTACTACATTTTGTAGTCTGCTGTAGACTTTAACCGTTATATTTAAGGTAGTTCTTTATTATGCTTTTTAGCGCGGTTTTCACCGTAGTGTAAAAAAAGCTCTATTAGGACGCAAATTTCGTCCTCGTCTTCGTTCCATATTTTGTCGTACCTTTTTCTCAGCCAATAAGCAACCGATTGACCTCGGGTTTTCAGCATTTGGTCGCATTTGTGCCCTAGATGAGCCGAATCATATTAAATTTAATAATTTTAAAATTAAATTTTTTTTAAAATTAAAAATTTTTTTTTCCAAGTATAGTACTACTTTCTGTTAGTAAAAAGTTCATTAGTTGCATTATTGTAAAATACAACATGTGAAAAACGCGCTAAAATTACTTGGCCATGCCAATGATTGATATCTTGTTATACTTATATTTAACAAAGTGGCGTACGAAGAGGTTGGTTTTGGGATTTCATCCCCCAGCTCCGTAGACCAAACCCTCCCCTGCAAGTAAGGTCTGTGTACGCTACTGGTTTAACTTAATAAATGTCTTTTCTTTTAATTAATATCTTTGGATAAATCTTCAAATACAATCCATACGTTCTATCACTATATTATTTATGAAATACCTAGTAATTCCATAGAATAACTGGATAATGTGTTATATTATTAATCTATTATACATTTTTTAAAATCGATTTGGTTAGTTATATCATAAAATACATTGGTGTTCGATCAAGTAGCTGAAATATACACTTGAATGATAATGGATTATATAAAATTGTTCTCAAGTTTTTAATTACGCAACTACTAGGTGTCCCACAATTGAAAACCAATTAAAAATAATTTGAAGAATCAATTAAAACAAAACGGCTGGTAGTAGAAATGTGCGGCTTGCTGCTTTGGTAACCAGAGAATTTATTCTTACTAAGTTTCAAAATTAGTTACAAAGTTCGTCAAGAGATGTCGCTTCTTAATGGAAAAAGTTATAAAAGCATGTTTTATGTCCCATTTCGTCATACACGTTAGTATAACACAGTACTGGGCTAAGATTGTAAAAATAAGTCACTCATTCACCCAAGTGATTGGAGGTTATGTTTCCCTGCGGGAAACAGGCACTCCTGCAACATTCTACCATTCTACGTTAGTATAATATTATGGAATGCTCCAACGAGAAAAACTATTTCGAAACACACGCCTGAATGCTGTCGTGTCCGACGAAATGCACATAAAAGGGGGTTTTATAACATTTCACAGTCAGAAGCGCCGTCTGTTGATGAACTTTTAAAACTATTTTGAATTTTGTAATTAACTTTTTTCTGTCTTGTTCCAGCAAGAAAACCATTTTTGAAACACTCGTTAGAATGCTGACGTGTCTGATGAACCGGGCATAAAATATTTTTCATAATTTTTCTTAGACAGATGCACCGTCTGTCGACGAACCTTTAAAGTAACTTTGAAACTCGATGAGAATAAATTTCCTAGTTACCAAAGTAGAATGCGCACAAACTGTTCATTTCTGTCACCTTTCATTCTTTTATAGTCGACTTATCAAATCGTCCATCATTTTTGAGACACCTAATAATAAACATTACTTTAAGATATTTGTGTTTATTCTCAGACTAAAACAACAAGAGACTGAAATTATATATGTTTTGAATTTCCCTTTTGCATTACTTCTCTTTGTCTTAAATATTAGAAAACGAATGTTCTTTTTCCCCTTCTTAATTTGTAGGTGGAACCATTGATTCAAAAGGGCAACGAAGCGTTTGTTCATCACCTGTTGATGTATGAATGCGTAGGGGGTGACCCTAGCGAATATGACCATTACATAGATTTTTATGGGCATCAGTGTCACCATACAAACATGCCCGATGCCATGAAAAGATGCGAAGGCGTTTTTCTCGCTTGGGGTGTAGGAGGCGAAGTAAGATGTGTATTCACTTTTGATAGTTTATCAAAGTTTATAGTTATTTGATAGTTTATCATTTATTTAAGAACAGGAAACCCAGAAATAGAAATATTAGTCTGTCTGACAGCATTTGAGATTCTGAGTTATAGAGAACTTTATATGAGTAATCTCGGTGAATAAATGAATTTTTAATGGAATAAAAATGGAGTTTTTATAATATTTTTTTTCAGGATTTAGCGTTACCGGAATATGTTGGTCTGCCTCTGGTGCCTAGTCCTACGAAATATTATATGATGGAGATACATTACGATAATCCAAATTTAATTGAAGGTAAATCCTAATTAATTTAAATTTTTAAATATTAATGTACTGTATAATTTTTTCAACAAATAAAAATGTAAATCTACTAAAGTTATAAATAATGTATTCATTTTTCTTGTAAAAATAGTTGTTGACAGTTCTTTTTTTTGAACAGAATTTTCCTATTTAATGTTCAAAGCTTAATTTCGATAAGGAGTCTTTTATGTTCATGTCTCGAACAGATGAGAACATAAGTATCTACAAAAGGAAGATTTTAAGATTTTTTTTTGGAGGATTTCAGGAAAATTGAACATGGCGAAGGAGATCAAATTTCGAGCTATTTCAATCATATAATAAATCTGACATTTCTAATTTCATCAAAATACAACGAATTAAATGGGTAGGTCACATTGTCAGAATGAACGAAGGCCGCACCACTGAAAAAGTCTTCAATGCTCAACCAATTGGCAGGTCAAATCTTACATGGATTGATGGCTTTGAAAAAAATCTTCTAGGTTTGAGAACTAAGAATTGGAGAACACTATCAGGAAGATGGCTGGCCTGAAAAAGGCTTTTGAGAAGGCCAAGGCCCACCCTGGGCTGTCAGCCACTGAGAAAGAAAGGAAGTATTTTCTGTTGGTATTAACTAAAAGAATTGTATAATAGATCAGGGAGAATGTCAGAAAAGTAAAGAGGTTATAAAAGCGATGAATCTTTTTATTTTAATCATTATTTGCTACATTCTATTACATTCCATTAACATTCTATCCTTTGCAATGATTTTTGGTGGAATCAAGACTCCAGCTAATGATTCTTTCAGAACTAAACTGTTGACCTCAGCCACTCGGTTATCCTGTCTCGTATTCTTAATGAACTAATATTCATTTGATCAAGGAAATAATAAGCTCAGAAATATATCATTTTTGATAAAATACACTTGATAAAATGATTAATTTTTGAACATATATGAAGTTGTTAAAAACTTTGGATGATAATGCTATTAAAATGTATTAGTTCTGGCACTATCACCCCTAAATGCTTCGTTTTTAGTGATATAACCTTGGTCGTACAGTGCTTACGAGAATTTAGTATGGTTCGAGTTCTGATTCTATTAAAAATCCATTGTTTGAAATAATGGACTTTTGTTAAATAATATTGAACCTCACCTCAGATGATGAAGAAAATAAAGACAGTGAGGAATTAGAGCAGGTTTCGTGTTTTCTTAACCTTGGCTTGAAGTAGATCTATGCTAAGACTTGTGTGTTATCTATGTCGTAAATCCGAGTATTGTGTGTCTGATGTCTCTTTCGCATAATATACCGGGTGTCCTAAAATTATGGCTGAACTTTCAAAGTTTAATTACAAATAAACATAGCTATTCAGTTACGGTTTATTATGTTCCAGTGTTTTAATGCACGATTACAATATGCGCACCATTAGTCACCCGGAACACATCGAGTCTATATGAGTTAGTCTATTGAGTCTCAGCTTTTGCTAAGGCGGCCCGATTTTGTTTTAGACAATGCACTATCTATCGTCATAAATCTTTCATACTACTTATAAATTATAAATATTTTTTGTTTTGTTTAACATTTATAAACCCGTGCACCACGCAATGTATAACACGGGGGCATACAACACAGACAGAAGAAAGGATTACAACACATCCATGCCTTCTCCGGTATTCGAACCCAGTCCCTACGGCACCGCAGTCAGCTTCACTGACCACTATACCGGATGGGCGGCAATTATGAATATTGAAGGTGGATTTCATTTAAAGGAAGTCTGAAATTTACGCTGTTCATATGTTGCAAATTTTCATTCGATAAATCATGTTACAACTTGTGCTTTTCTTTGCGGGAAAGCCATTTCGAAACGAGAATGTTGTAAAGCGTGGATGTCGAAGCATTTAGTTTGCATTTCTCAAAATAAAAACTTTAATCTTTTCTTTAGGGAACATAAAAAACCGTAAGCGAAATCTTTGTTATACTTTTCGTATGTAATAAAGTAATTTGAACAAATGAAACAAATGCCTGATAAAAACTACAGATTGACCCACATTGAGTTGATAAATTCATCCAACAAAATCTACACATAAAGTTATGTGATTTTATAACGATTTTTGTTTATTTTATACATCTAAACACAAACAGTACATATTAATCTTTACTCTTAGAAGCCTTTGGTAAACATATCAATAACAATTTGCGTTAATGCAAGTTAAACCGATTTTAATAGCATGGAAGTAAATTATCGACGTTTCCAAACAAGCGAATTATACAACAAAATTACCGTTAAAGTTTGTGTTTGTTTTTTAATAGGCATTGTTGATAATTCCGGCTTTAGGATATATTACACTCCAAAGCTGAGGAAATATGATGCTGGAACTCTAATGATTGGTTCTACTGTTAGCTCAAGAGTTATCGTGCCTCCTAAACAGGAAAAATATATTGTAACTGGTCACAGTAATCCGAAGTGCTTGGATCCTGTAAGATATTTTAAATTATTTTATATATGCCTTATTTATGAAAACTTTCTTTGAAATATATTTATACATTTCCCCCTATCCTTATTTTTAAAATGAAAAAAATAATAATGAACGATTAAAAGTATGAAGCTTGTAAACTTAAGTAATTTGCATAATTTAGTGATACTTGCAGAACTTTTTTCTTGAAATTCATTCTTTAAGTTATTTTTCGGATTAAAATTTATATATTAAATAGATAAACATTTATTGGTTGACTTAGACCCGGTGTGGCATTAAGTCGGTTGTGATCGATCGGTGGATTGTTAAGCCCTTTTAAGACCACCCAAGCAGTTAGTATTAGTAATTACACTCTAACAATAAAATGACGCAGCAAGAAGGAGTTGCCCGATTGTTATGAAATTTCATACGCAAAGACATTTGTATCGAACATGCAAATGATTAAAATTTCGTGTCCAATAGCGGGAGCTGCAGCGCATCGGAACTGCGCACTGAGCAAGTGTCTATAAGAAGTGATTCTCAATCTGATGGTCAAAATTTCTGCTGCATTGCAATTAGTTGTTGTGTTGTTGTTACTAATGCCACCTGTCTGACGTAGTCAGATCGAGGCCCATGAAATTCATCATGGCATCGGGCTAGATTGTACGCCTGTCGTTAGCCGTAGCTTTGAGCACCATGCAGGTGACAGTACGATTTGGCTCGGTTCCACTCAATTTTGAGGGAGATCCCCATGTGAGTGGTCAGGGCCTCCACCTCTCTTCCCCTTCCACCAACCTCACGAGAGAACTTGCGGCTCGATGGCTATTTAGAGTACCCCCATGCCGCGAAGGGCACTATACATTTACAAACATCCATGCCTTCTCCGGGATTCGAACCCAGGCCCTACGGTACAGCAGTCAGCGTCGCTAACCACTATACCGATAGGCGACGCAATTAGTATACCTTTTAATGATTAAAAAAATGCCTCGCCGCAGAATTTGAACTTATTACGAGAAACTGTCAGAGTTGAAAGAAGTCGTATCATTAGATTGAAAGAGGCAGGTTGGGCAAATCGGAGAATCGCTCGTCATATTGGTCGAAGCGATGCGGCTATTAGAAGATGCTGGCAAGAATGGGTGGACAATGGCAGGTTTCTGCTCCATGATTTCAACCTAGGCCACAACAAATCAGAAGTACAGATTGTCAGATCAGCTGTCACGGCGCCTGATTCATCGTTAGCAACCGTCAGACGTTCGACCCTCACACGAGTGTCCACCATGACTATTCACAGACAGCTGATAGAGCGAAATTTACGCTCGTACCGACTCTATTCCACCAGTCACTCACGCTTGCACAACTTCGAGCCAGATTACAGTGGTGCTTAGCTCTATCAGATTGGAATCATTCTGACCGGGAACGTATAGTGCTTAGCGACGAATCCCGCTTGCAACTGAGTTCTGACGATCATCGAAGACGTGCCTGGAGACGTCCAGGGTAGCATGCTGATCCTTCTTTCACTATTGCACGTCACGCAGGCCCTCAACCAAGAGTTATGGTCCAGGGTGTCATTTCTTTTGACAACCGGGGACCCCTTTGGTCGTCATTAAAGGCACACTTACGGCCCAGCGACACGTCGACGACATTCTGAGAACTGTTTTGCTACCGTTCCTTTTGCAGTTCCCTGGCTTTATTTTTTCAGCAAGATAATACCACACCACATACGGCACGTATTCTATGAAATGTGATATAACTTGTCAATCATTTCCTTGACCAGCCAGATCACCAGATCTCTCTCCCATCCAGCATGTCTTGGATATGATGGGAAGGCGACTTCATCTACCAGGAATTTTGATGACCAGACCCTAAATTAGAGCAAGTTTGGCAAGAAATACCGCAGGAGACCATCAGGGTGCTTTATCACTCAATGCCACGTCGTGTGGCAGCTTGCATCCAGGCTAGATTGGGGACCAACACCTTATTGAACTCGTTACTTTGTGTTAACTATGTAACTCTGAAATAAATCATTCAATTTGTTGGAAATTTTAATCATTTTCTATCCTGTACTCACCATTTTTTGTCTCTATCGGACCACTCGTTCTTGGTGCGTTTTTTTGTTTAGAGTGAAATAAAACCGAACAATATGCAGACTAAGACATCTACTGACTATAGTTGCGAGCATTAACTTGAAATGAAAAATGTTTTATTTTTAATGTATTTTGAATAGTTAAATAATAAATGCATTATTTGATATTATTATTATATTTGTGCTGTTTTATGTTTGTATCTTGCTTTAAACATGGTCTTAAAATTTTTTTAATTACGCGTATTCCGTATTTAATATTAAGTTATAATTAAATATTCTAGACTTTTTTCTTAGTCACCACGCTTACGCCACTGGTGAACCGCAAACACTTTAGAAGTAGCCCGTACCCTGAAAAAGTTTGTTTGCCGTATACTTTACATCACTCAATACTTTTTCGTATAATTAATATTTGTAGCTTATAGTTATTCATTTAAAAGCAAATTTCCTGCAAATTAAGATCTGACTGATATTTCGAAGTATTTTAATATTTTGTACTATATCCTATATATAAAAAAATAAGCTTGGTAAATACAAAGGACATCCGGAATTAAAGTTTCATCATTTTTTTCATATGGAAACTTTATTGCGAAGAAACATTACACCATGGCATCAATAACTATAAACTTTATGACATATTATCCAACGACATTGTGACATTTATCGTTGCGTGCAATCAGTTTTAAAAACCACTCTTGAAAAATTGGGTGCCTTGCAATGCTAAGAATTGTTGCACAGCCTGCTCCACCTCACCTCTAACTTGTGAGATTTTTTCTTCACTGGTGAACTTGGATTCTTCCGCGTCATTAAGGTGGTCTTGGTTTTGGATAATGTGGTACACCCGTGTCTCATGGCCTGTGAAGATTCTGAACAGGAACTCTCATTCTTTCTTCTCTCTCACTTTTCGGTAACTTAGAAGATCGTAGATCATGTAATACAGTGGTCTTCGAACTGTTCCATGGAACCCTGTGGTTCTACGAGTCACAATAAAAAAAAAATCGAGAAGAACTTGTGACGGATCTATACACGACCTTATCATTAATACTCCTGGGGAAACTTTGGGGCTAGCTTTCGCGTTAATTCACAGCTATCCCTCAAGAGAAACCTTGAATTTTAATTAGTTTGAACTATATAAAGTCAAAAAGTTTTGTAAATGTAGAAGAAGGAGCCGGAGAACTGTTGCGGTGATTCGTGAGATTTGTTTCCTTACCACAACGTGAGTTTAGGAAGGAGTTTATCATTATAATAAAAAAAGAGATAAAGTTTAAGAATCTAATTTACTCCAATTTAATCTGTCTTAAACATATCACTTGTGCTTGTTTACTTGGAGTTGTTCACTTAGAATAGACCTTTTTATATATCGCTCCTAGGGTCTCCTCTTGTATTTTCACTTGTGGTTGATTAGTGTGTTTGAATAGTAATAAAATAATAGCAATCATGGAAGTTTCTGGTGATGTTTCGTTTCCCCCCACACCCTTAGGTAGGCAAGTCGGTGAAGGAGCGGCCAAATAGGTCGCGCTCAAAAACTTAAATATGTATGTAAAATAGATTCACGTTCTCTATGAAGTTTGTATAGTTACATGTTATTTAAAACTCATCTATTCATCGGAACTGAAAATTTTATTTATGTATAACAACTTTAATTTGCAAACACTTTTTAAATTTTTATATTATAATATAATAAAGAATATTAAAACTTTTCATTTTTATTATATATACTTCCTACTAGATTATGAATATTCTATTCTTTACTGTCTCTTGTTCCACGAGAATTTTATACTATTTAGTTAGCACGTCTTGCAAAACTGAGTACTTTTCTAATGGAAAATGC
>BMAO01002329.1:0-21408 GCA_019973975.1 Trichonephila clavata
AAAAATATACTAAACACACAATTAGTTATATGAAGGGGGGGGGGTCTTGAATTCACATGATACAAATCTTAAGGGTAGATACTGGACATTGTAACAATCATTTATTGCATAGGAATGTATGAGCTCAAGTGACGCGGTGAGGCACAAACAGGGGAAATAAAAGAAAAGAGAAATGGAGTTATCGGTTGGTTGCACTGCCGGTAGGGGGCAGTAGATTACCTGCCACCGTTCAACATGATGCATCTCAATAAGGGAAAGCGCCATTCACAATTGTACTGACATCTACGAGGGAAGACTACGTATGCCGAAAAGGCAGACATGCATTACATTTACGGTAGCCCAAATGGCAACAGCAGAGTTGCGCTACGAATGCATCACGCGTCATTTCCTGATCGACGATTGCCGGATCACAGACTCTTTCAGCGGTTGCATTGTCAGCTTCATGAAACAAGTTCGTTCCACGTCGTCAGACATGATACTGGTTGACAAAGAGCTGTACGCAGTCCAAGCCGGGAAGATAAGATCTTGAATGTTGTGGCTGATAGACCAGAGTCAAGTACAAGACCTGTTGCTCATCACGTAAGTTGGAGTCATCAGACCGTTTGTTGAGTGTTAAACGAAAATAGTTTACACTTCCATTTTTAGCAAGTACAAGCTTTGAATCCAGCATACTATCTTCTTTGACTGCCGGTGAGTGGTTCAGCAATGGGCGCTGCAGCTGGAATTCATAGCTAATGTGCTGAACAGTTAAGAACAGCTATTGTAAACATTACACTTGCCAACAACATTTCAATAAACACTTTGTCTTTCCTTTCGTTTCTTATTTTTTTGTGTTGGTGTATCACCGCGTCATTTGCACCTATATATTCCTATACAACAAATGATTGTTATAATGTCCTGTATCTACCCTTAAAATTTGTACCATGAATTCGGGACCACCTTGCATGTGTTTAAATATGAGCTAAGTGTAAAACAGGAAATCCTCTACCCATAAGAGACACTGAGTAAAAGAAAAGAATTTTGAAAGGAGAATTTTTAAGTACAAAAAGAGTCACTGGTTTATAATTTTAAAATGACACTTTTAGTATATTTTTTATTATTCCTTTACTGTATTCTTAAATACAAAAATATATATTTTAGAATAGTTAACACAAAATGTAGTCTCCATAAATAATTTTTAATCCCTTAACTGAAGTTTGACCGCAACCGGTTTGCCCGTACACTATACGGACACTGCTATTTTTTTCTTTCTACCTTTTATTTGCATGTATTTTTAATTCTTATAATGAAATTATTAGTGCTTGTGTTTTTAAGAGAGGCATTCGTCCATAGTACTGAAAGGTTCCTGATACGGGGTTTTCTTTACTATGAAGATGGGAATTTTTCATTGAAGGCAGGATAGATTCTTGAAAATTTCCCATAAGGAATTAGGATCGGTAAGACATTGTATATTTCTTTGCTTGAGAAGAAAGAAAAATGGAGAGAAGAGAGAAAGTCCAAAATAAGCCGATATATTTTTGTTCCGATTGCGATTTAAGACTTTGTATTACATCAGGCTTGAAATTGTGTGTACATAAACAATTGATTACCAAAATAAAGCAAACACCTGTGAATAAAAGTTATATTTTTGAATGCATTTCTTTAGCTAGCATTTAAACATTTCTACAAGTTTTTTTTATAAATAGAATTCTGTATATTATGGTAGAATGTTGTAGATTTATTGAAGCTCTGTAAGTCTTGGATTTTTTTCACAAGAGTAAAATATTGCCCTTCTCAGATATTCAGAGACCAAATTGCAGGATCCAGACTAGCTTGAGCAATTGTGACCAAAACATCCCACCTTTTTGACGTTTCTAGAAGGACGGTGTCTAAAATCTTGACAGCATATGCACTGCGCGGCAAAACAAGCTGGACAAAGCAAAATAGTGGACGTAAAGAGAAGTTTAGTGAAAGGGATCGAGACGGGTATTGAAGCGGATTGTAAGGTCTAAAAAGTGAACAACTACAGGAAAAGTGACCGCAGAGCTCAAGCAGCATCTGGATTCTCTGGTGTCAATATTTACAGTTAGAAGGCCCTTCATAAACAGAACATTTACTGCCAAGCAGCAATTCCCAAGAGCCTCGTCAAATGTCAAAAGTTGTCTACACTAGTGTGATTTGCAAAAAACATGACTGATAGATAAGTTGAATGAAATAATATGTTCTGACGAATCATCTTTCATACCTTTCCCTAGAACAGGACTGGTACACTTTTGGATGACACCTGCAGAAGAGTATGATAGTGATTGTCTTTCAACTGTCAAGCATGAAGGTGGAGTTTTTATGGTAAGGGCAGCACAGAGTGTCGTGGTTTTCTGATAGGCCAATCGTAACCCTGAAAGGACGGACCACTGGGAGAAGTATAGATAAATTTTAGCTGACCATGTACATACTATGAATGAAAACTTTGTTTCCTGAAGAATATGGAATTTTCCAGGGAGATAACCTTTATATACATGCAGCGGAACGATTCCAATCTTAGTTTGATAAACACTAGGCAGAAGTTAAACATCCACATTGTCCCACGCAGTCATCCTACCTCAATATAATTGAACCATTATTCTCTATTTTAGACCATTCAATACAGAATCGATATACTCCACCGACGTCTCTCCCTGAATTTCACAATATCTCTGTGAATAATGGTACAACATTCGTCTAAACATTCCTATGAATAGATTCCTAGGCGAACCCAAGCTGTTACATTTAGAATTTTATTTTTTTTGCACTATAAAGTTGAACAAGGGCTATTAGCCATGGACCTCCTAATTTTGAAGAATGGCCAAGTGAAGAGAACGACACCTGAGCTGTCATCCCCTCTCCTAACTTCCACACTACATCAACCAGGAGGGCGTTTGATCCTCGACATATTTATCATGCATCTACCTCCTCTACAATGCGGGTCTTCAGCGGTAGTTGGTTCGAACTCATGACATGCCTGCTACGAATCCGTGACCTTGACCACTGAGGTACCATAGTCACGTGAATTCAAGCAGTATTACATAAGGTAAGGTGGTCCTACACCTATTAATAAAGCATTATTTGTAAATCTAAGGTGTTTCCCCTTTTTTGATAACCACCTGTATATATGAACACACACACAATTGCGTCGCTACTGTATTGCGTCGCTTACAAAGCTGTAAAATTCAATAACATTGAAACCTGTAGCAATTGTATGGCTTGTTTTTTGAGTGATGATTCAAATGTACTCTCGAGCAACCCTATAGTGAAGTCGGCGTGTGGGTATTGCCTGATGAACGTTTTGTGCTACATGAGAAATTTAGAGGTAGATTTATATTGGTTTGGAATTGCTTTTGATAGTTTAGCTTAGACCCTTCGGTTTCTGTGCAAGGAATTCTCAAGAGAGTAGCCCATCTTGACTTTTTAGATAATTCCACGCTGCCTAAATTGAAACTTTTGGGAGAAGGTCCATTATTTCAATAGAATCATGCTGTTACACAAACTGCATGGCTTGTACAAACAGGATTTGCTGACATGGTCGCTCAAGAATTGGACTGGGCTGCTCAAATCTTAGATCTGTTATGACGAATGAAATCAAAGACAGAGCTGCCGAGTGTTTTGCTCAAGAATAAGGAGCAATTCCGTCACCAAAATTCCAAAAAAGTAATGGATAGTCTTCTTCACAAAGTGTCAGTTAATCTTGCAGGAAATTATCCCCTAATTTTATATTAAATTTAAACTTATCTGAGGGAAACACAAAGCAAGCGTGAGGATATTTTTGATTCTGTAGTATATAATTATGTCGTAATCCTAGTTAGTGATGTAAACAGGATGGTGATGTTGTATCGACCAGGCAGTCCTTTATGGTAAGAAATCGATTTTATTGAACATGTAGAGACGAATATAAACTGCTTAAACGCAACACAGAAAACATCCACCATGAAAAAAAAAACACGTGCGCTTTACATTTTGACGAAGACAAAGACAAAGAAACAAAGAGCAAAGAGACGCGATAACTACATGGCGAAGACAAAAACTAGAGATCGAATTATTCGAATAGCAAGTTTTTATACACAGAAAATAATAGGGAAAAATGCATTATAAGAATACAGTCACGTGTTTAAGCGAAGGGAATAACTAGTTATTTGTAGAAATGACATTTTGGGGAATAATAAATCCCTATTAGAAAGGCGTAAGAAAATAATTAATGGTCTTACATTTCTTGGAATCGCCAATAAATCAATCAAAATTCAAGGTCTAATGAATCAATAATAAATATACCTACATACTATCTTTAATGCTTTAGAAAAATATAATTTAAAACTTGTTTCGAAATAGAGTAAATAAGTATAATATCAGTAAAAAGTACTTATAATTGAAATTATTCTATGGTCTTACAGACTTAATAAAAACTGTCATTGTATAAAAAATGTGAGTAAATCGAAAAGAATAATTCTTAGCATATCGATTATGAATTTTATTTTTGATAAAGTAGAATTATACATACAGCGAAATCCAGCGCATAATGCTCACCCTTAACACACACACAAAAAGACCAACATTTAAGAATCCGCATTATACGCCGGGAATAAAAATGGTTGCTTTAAAAATACAGAACAGCGATAAGCATAGAAAAATTTAGACTTCTACATTTATCGAATTACTGTATTTAAAATAAACGATGTACAGTTTGAACTTAAAGAGTCGTAGTTATAGAAGTATAATATTTTTTTAAAAGCCTGAAATTCAAAACATGCATACAATTAATATTTTCATTTTTTTCATAAAAAAGGGCTCGCGTTATACGGCGAATATACATAGAAAGTAAAAAAATGTAGCTTGAAATTATAGGTGTGAGTTATATAAACCAGTGCGCGCTATACGTTCGATTTTACGGTACATATATTATTCATTTCTCACGATACACATACGATGTAATGGAAATTAAATGCAATATTAAGATAATCAACAATATTATTTCACAAAATATAGGGCATTTTCCTAAAAAAAGAAATGCCGGTGTAACAATACAATTTCGGAGAAGCAGGAAACTATACATCAAATCGCTTAAAAAAAGGTTGCGACTGATCTTTCAAAAATTAAGTCTCTAAATATTTTCCCTCCAAATTTTCGTATTATGAGAACGTTTAAACTGAATTTACCAAATAACTTTGGATTATCTTATCAATTTGTCATTGCAATGTTTCATATTTTATTCTCATTTCATATTAAGATGAAGTCAAGTAAAATTCAAAAAAATTTATTTTAGCACAATGAGTTACTATACTGTTCAAATTAATAGGGGCAAACATACTTTTCTTGTCTGAATAGTTATGGGATTCCCCGTGATGTCCCGAACCGCCTCAAATCGGTTATGCCTGCCTAGAAGTAGTGGGACGAATCAACTTTGACTATATTTTGCTCGTTTGACTGCTTCTAGGGAATAAGTAGTTCAGTTGTCAGCATTTTAGTGTGGCAGCTGGTGGTTATAATTTTGTGTTCCGTGTAGCATGCGTTAATTCTGCTTGTTCCAAGATGGATATAGCTCCGAGGAAGTGTTCTAAAACAACCACTCTTAATGAACATACTTCTATGACTGAGAGAGATATAGCTACGGCAATTAGTGGGGGCAAATCAAGTGTTTCAAAAATTTAAGAGCATTTCAAGCTTCCGGAACATCCTCACCAAAAAGAAAAGGAAAATGTGAGTGCAAGCGGAAAAATAATCAAAGAACTGATAAAATTCCAATATGAAATATCAAAATAAATCCAAGAAAGACAAACATGAACCTTTAAAGGGATTTTCCGTATTATGGTGTTGAAGGGAGTACCTCAAATGTATGGAAAAGATTTCTGGAAGTTGGCCGTAAGGTAACCCAGACTGAGGAAAAAACCAATTTTTAACTCAGAAAATGATGGCATAGGCCAGAAAATACCGAACGTGGACTATTAACGACTGGAAGATAGTGGTTTTTTAGTGATGAAACACTTATTTGTTCAGGGATACAAATCAAAAGTAGTTAGACGAAGTGAAGTAGAGACACTATGCGACAAATTATATCCAACAGTTGTAAAGCACCCTTCTAAACAGAAGTTTTGGGTTTTTTAGACAGTAAACGGCACTGGAAACTTAATTCCTCTTAAAAGCATGTTGAGTTCTGTCAAATACATAGAAATATTACGCAGTAGGATTGATCCATTCATGGAAACATTTGACGGAGCACTTCAACATGATTTGGCCCCTTGTTACAATTCGAAATTGATCCAGACTTTTACGTGGGGAAACAAAATAAAAGTACTTGATCAGCCTAGTAATTCACCAGACCTAAATCCTATTGAGAGCTTATGGCATATTCTCAAAAATAGTTTAGCTAAGAGGAGTCGCACGACAACAGAACAAATGATAAAACGTGCTATACAAGTGCGATTCCATGATAATGAAGTTAAAAACATATGCGCTACACTAGTGAAGTCAATACTAAGATCAGTTGAAGAGGTTATTTTTGCTACAAGAGGACATATTTCGTACTAATCTAGAGGTTTTTTCTGTCTACTTAAGTTATGTAATGATTGAAAGCTAATATTTTAGAAAAGAATCATTTTCTTACCGTTTGTCCCAATTAATTTGAAGAGTATAGTATTTACATCAGTTTAAGGCATAAGTTAATTGATTGTAATTTAATATTTAAAATTTTTAGAGAGCTTTAAATCTATCAGATTAAAAAACTTCTCAAATCTCTAGCCTTATACAAATTTAGAAAACTATACTAAAATAATAATATACCTTCCTAAAAAAATTTAATGTCTTCCTAAACCTTTAAAAGTTGTTTTAAAAGTTAAAAAGCAAATGTAAACTTTATTTTGCATTTTCTGAAGAATGTTATTTTTGTACAAAATGGTTCACACGGTAACAGCGGTATCTCTTAAGGTGATTAAAATATTCTTATGAAATTTTTGAGTTTTTTTCTTTGTATTAAATGAATACTTTGTGCTAAATGCAAAAGGTAATTTCTATTTAAGTTAAGTTATTTTTTAAAAGTAATATTATAAGAAAAAAAATTTTTTTAAAAAAATTAGGTTTTTTTTTCCATTTTGAACACTTGTACTTCATAAGTTTATAGAAAAACTTGAGTTTTTAAAGTATAACGCATAGTTGTGAACATTTAAGAATTGTATTCTAGAAAATTTTTTATTTGTTTTTGTAATATATCTATATATATTTAGTGTTGTTACCAAAAGAAATCCCAACATAATTACAACTGCACTCAACAAACATTTAACACTCTTAGAAACATATTTCAACACATGGAAAATTGGAAAATCAAAATTAATGTAGACAAAACGGTAGCGGTTTTTTCCACAAGGAAAAGTAAACCCGCAACACCACCAACACTTTATTTCACTCCACTCCAATGGTCTCAGAACACAAAATATTTAGGACTTATGCTTAATATAAAAAATTCACTTGGAAGCAACATATTTTACATGCGCGTAATTCCGCAATGCTTTAATTTACCTACTAATTTGCCAGAATTCCTCAACGTCAGTAGAAAACAAAATACTTCTCTACACTGCCGTTTTGCGGCCAATTATGACTTACGCTTATCCTGTGTGGGGATATTCAGCTAATAGTAATGTTAAACTGTTTTAAATTTTTCAAAATAAAATTTTAAGAATGATTTTGCATGCGAACATGTACACTAGAAATGCTGATATTCATGGATCACTCAAAATTCCAAACTTCAAAAATCATATTAAGAAACTTGCTATTAAGTTTTATGATTCCTTACCACTCATAAATAATGTTAATATTATTAACTTGGAAAACTATGCACCACAAGATAATACCAAGAGACCAAGGAGATTTCTTCTTGACTCATACAGCCCCCGTAATGTTAAATTTTTTCATTTGCCGGTGGCAAATGATTTTCTAAATTAGTAATTTTCTTCCTTTAAAACTTTATTTTTAATAACTCGTTTCTAAAATCTTAATTTCTACTCTGCACCCACACAGGCAAGATTTTCAATCTCAATTTTTCACAATTTCAGGGCAGCCAATCTTCAGCCATCTCACTTCACCCTCTTGACCAATGGCAAAGCAGGCACTCAGCGACTCCAGGACTCACTTTTCTCCACTTTGACTCTGTCCGCAAGCACCACTTAGCCACTCCTCTTTTCCACGTTCGTTCCACTAAACAGGTTGCTTCCTGTCCACTCAGGACTGCTACTTTCACCAAGCACCAATAGACTGTATGATATGGGATGGAGGCGCTCACTTCGCGAGCCAAATGTCCAGACACGTCAATCGTGGTGGAGCAAAAGACAAATTTTTTTTAATGTTTGGTTCAAATTTCTCAATATTTTGAAAAAAAATTTTTAAAAAAATTCCTTTACCTGTATTTTTATAGTTTTGCAGCATACTTACATAAAAAATATCAATTAAATAATTATTTGTAATATTTAAAAAAATTGTCTCGGAACTCAGTTGGGGATGCCTTAACAATACAATTCAGATGAAAAATTGTTGAGAATTATAATAGACTAGGGTTTTTGATATTTGATTATAAGTCCTACTTTAATTTCTTAATCAGGTGGGAAAATTTGATTTTTTATTCGAAAATTATATTGATGCCTGGATAAAATAAACTATATATCTCGTGTCTCATACCAATTTGAAAGAAGGTTAACTTTTTGTTTTAATTTTTACAAGCACATTTTTGAAGTTGCAAAAACAATTGCGAATGTGGCACTAGAAAAATCGATGCAAGTTAAAAAAAAATAGAATATTAAAAAAAAATAACATGTGAGGTGATTTAAGTCAGATCTGTAGAAAAGTAGTTTACAAACTACTATAAATTAAGCACGAAAAAGATCTTGAACTAAACCCTAATGTGAAAATTGTGGGAGGTGGAAGAAAATAAGTTAATGTTCTAGATGTGTCTTCTAAATCAGTGATTCTTAAACTGTGGTCCGTGGACTCCCGGGGAGTACCAGCACCTTTCTAGGAGGTCCGTGAAGGTCTCTCATTGTTTCATTCAATCCTACTATTAGTTCACTCTCTCTTTCTATATTTATTTATATACACTACTGGCCACCGTAAATCCAACACCAAGAAAGACAAGAGATAGCACAAAAAAATTTCCTTTGTAGATTACATGTTGACCAAGTATCAAATGATTAAATTTATAGACTTCTGTGAAGTGTGGTTCCTGCCAGAATCAGTAGCCAGAGTAGCCGCCATTGTTGGAGATCACCGCTGCCACACGCCTCGGCATTGAT
Organism: Trichonephila clavata; assembly: GCA_019973975.1. Lineage (NCBI taxonomy): Eukaryota > Metazoa > Arthropoda > Arachnida > Araneae > Nephilidae > Trichonephila > Trichonephila clavata. Next base: position 9,279 of record BMAO01002329.1, read on the forward strand.
TCAAAGAGACTTTGGATGTGTTCTTGGGGTACAGCAGACCAAGCAGCTTCCACACGTTGCCAAAGTTGATCTGGTGTGGCAGCTGGGGGTGTAATCTGGTTCAATCGTTGAGCAACCATGGACCACATGTTTTCTATCGGCGAAAGATCCGGAGAGCGAGCCGGCCAGGGAAGCAAATCAATCTGGTGATTGCGGAAGAACCTTTGGACAATGCGTGCAACGTGTGGTCGCGCATTATCCTGTTGAAATATGGCTGTGGCCAAGCCCTGAAGGTAAGGAAGGACAGCTGGCTCCAACACCTCGGAGATGTATAGTGCTGGCTGTTTAAAGTACAGGCAATGCGTACTAGAGGAGTGCGAGAGTGATATCCAATACCACCCTATACCATAATACCCGATGCAGGACCAGTGTGCTTTGCACAACGCAGCTGTTCAGCATCCTTTCTCCACGGTGTCTCCAGATTCGAATCTGACCATCGTGGTGTTGCAGACAGATGCGTGATTCGTCAGTAAAGACAACTTCATTCCATTCTGCCGCCCACATCCTTCTTCCATCGCACCATTGGCGGCGGAGACCTCTGTGGTTCTGCGTCAAGGGTAGACCAAGCAATGGACGTCTTGCAGACAGACCACTTTGCTGTAAACGGCGTCGAATGGTACGCGCAGATACTGAATGATGCGTTACAGACTCAATGTGCTGTGCTATTTTTCGTGATGTGACTGAGCGATCCGTCACTGCCATGCACACAATTTGCCTGTCTTCACGTGAAGTGGTGCACTGAAGTGGATGCGATCGACCTCGTCGGTCCGTCATTCCCTCCTGCATCCAACGGTCACATATCCGCATTACAGTTGTTTGGTTTCGTCCAACACGACTACCGATTTCCCTGAAAGATAATCCACAATCTCGGTAGGCCACTATCCTTCCTTCGTCGAACTCGGATGCTTGATCAAAAGCTGATCGCTGTTTTCTACGAGACATAACTGATATTTTTTTGAAAAAACCACAAAAGCAGAATTGCCGAACTTGAAATCGTCGAAATCTCCAAGCCTTAAATAGCGCTTTGAGGTGGCGCCACAGGCGTGCGTGATATGTGTCTTCCCTGAAATTCTAATCATTTGCATATCTCCCCTCCGCTAATGCATGCTGTAAATTTCATGTTATTTGCGTGCTTCCTTCAGGGTGTTGCATTTACGGTGGCCAGCAGTGTATAAAGGGGGATTGTGTGTGTAGGTTTAAACTAATGTTTAATAAAATTATCAAAATTATTTTTTTAATAATCGATTATTATATTTAGTTCACTTCTGATGACTTACGTGTAATTTATTCTTTTGCTGGAAGTGCTTGTACATGGTACATCAAGGCAATATTTGTTTAAGGACTGTAGAGTCTGTGGATGCACTTGGATTAATTTTCTAATTGACCATGCTCGTACTAACATTAATAAGAAGTTGCGTGCTAACATGCGTGATGTGTGTCTGCGCTGAAATTCTAATCATTTGCATATTTCACCTTCACTAATGCATGTTATAAATTTCATGTTGTTTGCATGCTTCCTTCAGGGTGTTGCGTTTACGGTGGGCAGCAATGTATATATTTATCTTGTTCAAATTCTCAATCGTTAATAAAATACCTTTTAAAGCACGCAATAGAGCTGAAATTTTCTATACACGCTTATTTTGGATGACAATACAGAATTTAATTATAATTAATAGAAATTAATTGATTAAAACTAATTATTCACCGAATTACCAACACAGCCATGTTGGTATCATTTTTGTCGACTTAGAAACCATTTTGGCGACGTGTCAAAACTTGAAAAGGTTTTTTTCCCTCACATTTTAAAACGCTCATTTGAGCTGAAATTTTCTATACTTTTTTGTTTTGTGTAACAATACGATAATTTAATTATAATAAATAAAAATTAATTGACTGAAATTAATTGTTTAAAGATTTACAGATACAGCCAGGTTGGCTTCATTTTTAGCGACTTGGTCAAAACTTTAAAAGATTTTTTCCCTCCCATTTTAAAGCATTCAGTTGAACATAAATTTTATATACATGATTGTTTTGGATGACAAAACGATACTTTAATGTTAATTAATAAAAATTAATTGCCACTTAATATTGTGATTTTTTCTTATATGTATATACATATCTACATTAATTGTAACTATTTAATAAAAAGTAACTAGAATGAATTTTTTTCGTTGATCTAAGTAGGAATTGACTTAAAATTTTTTTATAATACTTGTTTATTTGGACTTCACTCTTTTGTAAACTCTGAAAAATTGCAGATTGTTGAGATTGCAAATATCAAGCGTTACACCTGATGTAGCAGCACTTCTAAAAAATCAGCATCATCTTTCTTATTAAAAATTTTAATTAGGACACTTAAGTACACTATTTATTTGTAGTATTTTTATAACTAGATGTTTACTGTTTTTCAAAGTAAAAAAAGGACTGTTAAAAATTTTATAAGTAGCAAAGGCAGTTTTAGTATTATCTAGGAACCTTTAACCCGCGATCACTCACGCGGGGTGCTGTGTGCACCCAGCAACAAGAAAAGATTTCTAGAATTTAAAAAGGAATGCGCAGAACCGCGATTTGTTCTGTAGCTGCACATTTTGGGTCATTGAACCTTCAGGCCTGATGCAATCACTCTCTCTCGGACGATTGAAACGTAATAATGGCCTTCAAAAGTTTATCTGGGGTGCTGAGAGCTCCCCGCGAGTAATTGAGTTATATTTTCTTACTCGAGGCATCTAAAATAGGGTAAGTGTTTCACTCTTTCCGTTAATATTTTTTTTTCAAATATATTAATATGCATGTATATTTTATTTAAAATTTTAATAACTGTTGTATAAAAATAATATAAACTTAAAAATAATTGTAAAATATTATTTTTTGTTAAATTTTTTTAAACGCTTTTCAGAAGTTATGGCAAAAATTCCATGGAAAAGGGAGCAACAGTGACTCGGTCATCTATTAGATACTGTATTAACAGATTCTGAGGATGAACTAAGTGATTTCGAAGACTGTGTAATTTCAGAAGAACGCCATATTAAACAATCTGTTCATCTCATGGATACGGGACAAGAATTGGAGGAAACTTCGAGCAAGAAACAACAAAACAATTCACGGAAACAAATAATTGACAAAAAATTCAAAAGAAGCTGTACTGACACAGAAGATAGTAAAAAGAGCATTAATTCACCAAAAAAGGGCTCTGCACTGTTTGTCCAAGGGTAAAAGATGCAAAACGAATCAAATATGTGCCTAAAGCATATGAATACAGTCTGCTCTGAATGTTTGGAAAATGATTAAAATATTTGTTTTCTACACTTTCTACTATTCTTAACATTAATTACAAAGTAAGTTTATTACTGGAAAAAAACGTTTTACTTGTGTTTTATGAAAAAAATATAAAATTATATGTTTTAAAATGAAAGTTTTGTAGGTTTAGTTTTTTTTTTTTTTGAGACTCTAGGTAGACTCCTTGTGTGCCAACAAGTATAACACACAAGGCTTACAAACGTAAGTCAATACTCAATCAATAGTGGTAGGAAGTCAAGGTTTAGTTTAAATTAATATTAGTCATATTTGTGTGCAATTAATTTAATAATTTTATTTGCATAATACAAAAAACATCTTGTACTTTATAAATATGTATCATAATTGACTTCAATTTTTTTTCCATCCTTTAATACACGTGTTAAAAGTTTGGGGTGTTCTCTACACCCCGCGAGTAACGATGGTATCAAAAACAGGCGCCAGTGACAGCGGGTTAAATCACCCAGCCATGTGTTAGAATCAGGAGAGGTTCTCAAAATTTTGGGGGTCCCCAATGTAAAGCTGATATATAAAGGGTGGGGGCGGCGATCGAAAGTTCGAGAATCACTGCTCTAAACGAACTATATCTTATGGTTCCTCAAATTGTTTCAAAGTTTGAGACGGTGAATTTAAAGACTTAATTCTCAAAATTCTTTAAAGTTCTCACTCATTGATTGGAGAATTCCTTGTACTTTGTTAGAGTGTTTCCCTCTTCCACTAATTTTGCAAGAAAAATTTTAATGAATCGATTTATTCAGCTGATGAAAACTGCTTCCTATATGTGACATACACTTCACAGTTTTCCTAAGAACCGATTAGCATTCTCATATTACATACCTTCATTTCCGTATACAAATTTAAAACTGATAACTCCTTTTCCTAAGCCTTCGTGGAAATCACTCACATTCTGATATTAGAGATTTTGATTATTTAACAAATAAGAGTATATTAGTTGGGTGTATTCTTGTTTTCTAACTGAGAGTTGCTTGCATACTCCTGGAAAGATTTTCGTCACATTTTGAATAAATAACGAAAAAAATATTTATACGACAGGAAAAGCTGACAGTGTTATGATTATTGTTACAATTTGAAGATTTGTCAATTTTGAATCAGATTACTGTGTTGCAATGATTGTATTCAAATTGGCCAATAAATTAAATACGTATTTTAAGATAACTTTCTTAAACTTTGTCTCACGACGTCCTATTAAACTAATAATTTTGTAATAATTAACCCTGAAGAAATTAAGAACAAGTTTAAAACATCAATATCTGGAAATATTTTATTTGCAAATAAGTATGCAATAGTAATAGTTTTTATCATTTCTACTTCGGAATTCTTCAAGATTCAAACTAAAGAATAAGTTTTTTTCCCCCTTTTTTACCAGAATATACAAATTATCCTTTCCCAATTACTCTCGAACAAGATTTTTTAAAATTTTTTTACTTGGAATACATTTTTTCTGAAACAATTTTTTAGGTGAATTAGAAATAAAAGTATAGCAGTTGGAAAAAAAAATTGTCTGCTGTAAAAAGTGAACAATAAGTAACCTATTGAAACTAGGTTACGGGAAAAAAACCATCATTTTAGTCGATATTTGCTGCTGTTATTTGTAAATTATAAATATTTTTCTTTCTCTAATTTTCTGATTTTTTAACCAGTTTATGAATAAGTTTAAATTAAGTAATAGTAGATTATAGTTATATTTGTTTCGGGTAGAAAAAAAACTAAGATAATTGCATCGCAATTTTATTACGGTGTTAGCTGTTTGGCTTAAAACACTCACTGAAATTTCCATGAAAACAACCCATATATAAAATAGTGCAATACTTAAGCGCAAAATTCTATTTGCTTTTTTATCTTTTTTTTTATCTTTCCCTTTTAAAAGTACGTAATAACGTTCAAAAAATTTGTTCGAAATTGTGTATTATGAGATTTATTTCACAAAAAGGTTGCATAAATATTTAAGTATTTTCATAAATTCCTCAAAACCTATTAATTATTATTCTCTTACGTATTACCACATTTGATTATAGGAAAACTCAATCTAATTACAACAAATTCCCTGAAAAGTGCACATTCTTCAAAAATATATAACTTTCTCCTTTTTAAATTTAATTTAAAGTTTTCCTTTCATCCAAAACTGATCCACATTCGTATTTTTTGTTTATATTCTCAATCCGTATTTTAATTCATAATTTTATACAATTATTAGGCACCTATTGTTTTTAAATATATACTTAATTTTATCGGTAAGTTGAATTTCTTAATATAACTCTTTTAAAATAGAATTTCTTTTCAAATAAACACTTGTTTTTATTCTCGATTTAAAGCTGTTTTTATACAGAAAAGGATTCCTAGTTGTGGAAAAGAAACCATCTAGTTACTATACTTTTATTCTAGGCAAGCAGAGTCGGATTATATACTTTGGGCCCTAGACATTCTAGCCTTACTTCTCTCTCTCTTCCACAGAAAAAAACACACAAATATATATATATATATATAAAACTCGATTATTTTAATTTTTCATATTTCCTTTTAAATTCTGTTGTCTGGTTATCTTGCCAATTTCAATTCTTTTCAGTGTTAATCATGTCTGTTCATCTCTCTCTTGTAGAGAAATTTTTGATTATATATATATATATATATATATATATATATATATACAGTGTAAATATTGTTAAAAACTAAAATAAATTTTATTTTTTTGTTGATAAAGTTATATATAGTATAAAAATAAATTTTTATATTTCTACAAACATTTGAGCAGTTTGCTCATAAATTTATAAAAGAAATTTGAAGTTTATTTATTAAATGCCTAACAAAAATGGTTCCCGGGTAGTTTACACCCCTTTATACCGGTAAACACCTTTAATATTTGTTTTTCAATTGGTCCAGTATATAATAAGGTATTGCCACTTCAGTTCCCAATAATTGTTGTCTTTGAAGCATTTAGAACAAAAAAAAAAAAAGCTTATATGCAATCAGTTTTCAGTACAAACGACAACCAGAAGTGTTATATTATGTACCTTCGAAAACACGCTATTCTTTGTAAACATATAAAAAGCAATGAATTTTTGTTCATTTGTTTATTTTCAAACTGTTTTCCTAACAGAAAAAGCAAACTATTTTATTTTTAAATATTTTCAAAGTGAAAAGTTTTAAAAAGAAAAACGGCTCCTATACTTTTATTTCATTTGTCTCTGCGATGAACCAGCTCTTTAGATCATAATGAGGAAGGTTGTTCAGACTTTAAATCTACAAACTTAGCTGATCTAAACAAAAAATATGAAAATTATATTTTATTACAAATAAAAGTTTTGCAAATAATGTGAAAAATACTTTCACGCCTCGGTTGAAGTAGGGGAACAAACTCATTTCTAAGCATGGAATATTTTCTAACAAGTCACATTCATAATGGCTGTACTGTATAAAGCTCTACGATAGAAAATATTTTTTAATTTATATTTATTGTTGCTTTTTTTGTATAGATTTTACAAGTCTTTTTATACAGCATTCCTTACCCATATTAATTGTTACATTGCATAAAAAACATTTTCATGAGACTCTTACTCAGTGTTCTAAGGCTACCTTTTTCCTGAAATTTCTTCCCTTTTCCATAGACTTTTCTTTGTTGATCTTGTAATCGATAGTTTAAAAATAAAGGATAAACCTTATATTCAACTAGATAATTAAATAATTAAAACTTTGATAAGTAAAATAAAAAAATTCCATTATTACTAATTATCTAATTAAAATGAAAACAGAACAACAAAGTAAATTAAATGATTTAATTTTTTATAATTTTTGCCTTTGGAACAAGTACGAGAGCTACTAGGGATGAGTCCCGTTGTTTTGAGCCACACTCAAATAACAAGAACGACTTCTTGGCTTGCAACTTGAGGAGTTTGAGCTTTGACAGCTTTTATGAGCATCACTCCTTCTTTTAGGATAAAGCACCTTTTTATTGCATATAACTAAGCATAATACTTAACAGAATGCAAAAATGAAAGAAATTTATTTTAATTTTCCATTTTAATATTTTCACATTATTTTTTATTTTTATTTTATAAAAGTGAAACAAAAAATTCCCTAAATTTTTGCCTTTTATAAGTACATTTTGTATGCTATGAATAATGTTTCATATATCTTCTCTTAAAAGAATTTCTCTCATATATACAAAAAAAAAATTCATATTGGTCCCTACTGTCTAACGATTAAGGCAGAGATAACATCGTTTTTTTTGGATTACCTTTTCATTTTCATTTCTTCTCTAGCAACGAACTGCAGCTTGCTTTGCCAATCCCTATTAATTATCGAATATTTTCAAGAATCTAAATTCCTGCCTTCAATGAAAAATTTCCGCCTTCGCCACAAAGATAATCCCGGATGAGAAGTATTTCAATTCCTGGACAACTTTCATCTCTTAAAAACAGTAGTACTAATAATCTGACTACAAGAATTAAATATATGTTCAAATCAGGTACAAAAAAGGAAATATCAGTGCAAATACAGCGTACGGGCAAACCGGTTGTGGCAAGCCGTAAGTAGTCCGCATGGTGTACGGGCAAATCAGTTAAGGGGTGAATGGTGCCAAGATATTATTTCATGACATAACAAAATTAAAGCATACCTTTTGAATATTGTAGCAGAAGAAAGAAAGAAAAAAAATTATGCTGAGCAATTAGTTCATGGAAAAAAAGTAAACATTAAGTCGAGCTGAAGATACGACATATTGTGGTGATCGTAATGTATTGTTAGGTGAGTGATAGTTTACTGAAATAAAACAGCTGAAGATAAGCAAAAGAAGGTGAAGGTTTTTGCATGGTTCATTATATATAGATATCGAGATGGTAATGTTTAAAAAGTAAAGTTTTTATTAAGGAAAAAAAAACATCTATCATCTAAATGTATAGATCTTTAGTTTTCTTTCTGTCTGATACTTAATGAAATAATTTTTAAAAATGTATTTATATTATCTTACTGCGGTTTAAAAAAGGTTAAATATTTAAAACTAGTAGCGTAAATATTTATACTTTTTATAATAAAATGATGAACATTTAATATTTGAATAGGCTAAAATACTATAAGCAAATGAAATTAATGATTTCTGTGTACGTTTTTTCATCTAAGTTTAACATTAATGAGCCGAAGCAATTTGCAGACATAGTTGAACATTTTTATAGGTAGCTTAATGAACAAATTTCAACACATTTCCAAATAAAATCACGTTTATTCTTTAAACTTCTACGTCTAACAAATGTATGAAAAATAAATATGGTTTCACAACACTATAAGGTCGCCGAAATACTGAGCCATCAATTGGCATGATGGTATGAGATTCTTTTGGATACACATCTCGGAACCTCTTGCTTGCTCTGACGACCCTTTGAGCAGTGCACGTTACATTTCTGGTGTGTTACGACCCGTGGCTCTATACTTTTTTCGAGCCCTATGAAACCCTATGTTTTTCAGCAAGACCGCATGTTACCGGTGTTTTATGTACCTTCCTTGATATGGAAAATGTTCGGTTGTTACCCCGGCCTGCACATTCACCAGATCTCTCGCCAGTAAAAAACGTCTGGTCCATGGTTGCCGAGCGACTGGCTCGTCACCATACGCCAGTCACCGCGGTTGATGCGGTGTGGCCTCTTGTTGTAGCTGTATGGGCATCTGTACCTGTGTATGTCATCCAATCTCTGTTTGACTCAATGCCCAGGCGTATAAATGCTATTATTACTGTTAGAGGTGGTTGTGTTCTGGATACTGATTTCTCAGGATCTGTACAAGCAAAAATTTCTTGAAAACTTAATCACGTATTACTTCTAGTATAATATATTTGTCCAAAAAATATCATTTTGTTATCTTCCTTTTTTCCTGGTGTAGCAATTTAAATGGCCAGCAGTGTATATCGACTTGAATATGCTTCGCACACGTTACCTTAATCACGCTAACCACTACAATATTTCCTGTGATATTCCTTGATTTGAGCCGTAAATAATGTTCTTTGAATCTTATAAAGAATGCGTTTCCTTTTGCAAACAATTACACCTTTCGGCAAACCTTTTAGAAGGGTTTGTCGAATGCAAGGAATGTCGGAAATATTTGGGAACTGCAAGTAATTAAAAGCTGCATAAAGTTAGAGAAAAGGATCTCAGTCAACTCCATTGACACACTGGACATTAGCGGAACATTGCAAAGTAGTTTTCTATATATAATCTTACGTAAGTTTCCTTCTTATCAATTGCTGATCAAAATTTTTGATCAGATGATCGTATATCAGATATGATGCATCTCACAGACTTTATAATGTTAAAAAGCGGGAATTCTACATGTACACACATTCTGCTGTGTTTTAAGTTCAAATAATCCTATAAGCAGGATTATACTTCGTGATAAATCAAATTGGTACATAAAAATTAAGATAATAATCGGAAAATATTTAAATTTATACTATCATACGTGTATTGTAAATGCTTTCCGAGAGTATGCAAGCATATCCTGAACATTTCCCCATCCAAATATCAAGCGATTTATTACAAATCACTATTTTGGTGTATTATACGTTACACTGACGAAATTATCAATATTTACATTTAGAGTCATCCTGCTGTTGTTATCACTTTAGTAACTAAGTAATAAAATCTTGTGAGGTTTTTGTCAAAAAACTAAATAGGAGGTTTTTCTTTAAAGTTATTGGAAGTTCTTAATTACTACTTTCTTACAGAAAAAACAAATGCTATATTCAGATGGTAAGTGCTAAATAAAGTGACTCGAAGTATAAAGTATAACAGATATAATACTAACAATAACAATAATAGTAATACTAACGGGTTATATTACCGACTACTTTTCTTTGACTACACTTAATTGCGAAGAAGTATCTTCGAAGTTCACTATAAGATCAAGTAGTGGCTTAAGAGGATTATACCAGTAGCTTATATCTCTCCTGGTTATATCAGATTAGTGAAGTTAACTTCTTTGTTATTGTTTACGATAGTTTATCTTTTCATAATAAATTTAGGCTACTTATGTTAGTCATTAGAGAATCTGAGATATATTTGTGTTCGGGCACGTGATTAGTTATGATTCTACACCTTTATATAGATGTACGGAATAAATCACTTAATTTTCCTCTCGAGAAATTTTAATTCATATTGGTCTTGAGCCCTCCATGATTTCGCTTGATAATTAATTCATAGTTTATCAGCTTAGTGGGAAATAATCACATTGTATCTCTCCAAAACTGAAACTTCACCGTTTTTTAAAACGAAGATGATGAACCCTTGCTTCCCCCGTGAATTCGAACCAATCAGAAAAGACTTTACCGAAAATAAAAGTGATTTTTAACAGTTTTTGGTTGACCAAAATAATAAATGGACTAGATCTCGGAGTGAACAAAGGTTGCTTTTGTGACCTTCATGTAAACCGAGTGTGTTAATGTCTTGTTTTGTGATGTTTATGTTGGTGTTGTTCATCTTTTCCACGACTGCAACAGCCGAAAATATTTGAATATCAAAGTGCCTTAATGCAAGTCTCATTACACACACACACGCAGACATGCAAAAGGACGCTCGTACACAGACACGCAAAAGCACATGCACACGCGCAAGCGCACACATTTTTATTGTTCCGCAAGGATTCAATTTATAATGGATAATATTTTATAGAGATAATTTGATTTCATATATTAAGCGAATGTAAATTAATTTATATCAAACATAAGAAGAGCGACAGAAAAAAAAACTAATTTCTACTAATTGATTTGTTTGATTGCTAGTTAAAAAAACTCTTTAAAATAGAACCAGATTGTGATAATGAAGCATTGAAAAAAAATAATCTTGACGTAGAATTAAAAAAAGGAAGTGGTTGAAATAGAAAAAAGAGACAGATAAAGCACCAATCTTGAATGAACATACTTTTTGAAATTCAATTCTTTTAAAATGATAACAATAAATATTAATGTAAGCACTGAAGATAAGAAAATATATGTGAGATGATAAGGGACTATTCAAATTACCGAAACAAATATTTAAAAAAAGTTTTTACCAATCTATTAAAGACGCTATACTATTTATTTTGAGCCACCGTTCATTTCCCCCGCCATTGACTATCGTAAACAATATCAAAGTGATTATTTTTCTCATTAAAGGTAAAATTGCGTCATTTTGCACATATATTGCTTTTTTTTCAAAACACTTCCCCGCCTGTGATGATTTTCAAATATTCGTATAGTGTCCGGTTTCATATACTGCATAGAAACATTCGGTTTTCGGTTATCCGAAAAATCGCGTATCTGAACAGTGTTCGGTTCCAATTGATTCGGACAAACGACGTTCTATAATCAATTTTAAAATCATATAACTATTTATGGTGCATTTTAAGCGCTTTAGTGCGGTTTTATTTTAGAAATGAAACATTTAAATTACTAACATAATATTTTTATTAAATTATTTAACCAAAATTATATTCTCCAACTTGAAACGAAATTTTAAAATCTTTTGAAGGATGATTGCTCAAATTCTGTTATAAATAAAACATTTAAAAACTAGAAAATACATTTTTCTAATGTATTACTATATAAACCTCGAAAAGAAATAAAATTTTGCAGGCAATCTAAGCTTCAGGAAAAAAATGTAAGCGAAATAAAGTCATTCGCGTGCAAAAGAAATAAGTAATATAAAAATAAGTCAATTTCTACTTAGGTCAACAAAGACAATATTATTTTATATTTAATTTTCATAAAAGCTTATTTTTCACAATATTAAGTGACAAAATAGAAAGCGATTTTCCTTTC
>BMAO01002330.1:0-54615 GCA_019973975.1 Trichonephila clavata
TTTATTTATTGGCCATCTTAATAGCTTTATAAAAATACCTAGTTTATTATTTTCCATTCATTAGAACAAAAACTATAAGTGTTTTAGCAAGAGTATATGCCATTACTTTAAGCAAGATATGTATATGTCATACTTTAAAACGCATTTTACTATAAATGTGTTTTTTTTCTTAGGAAATGATCAGAGGCCAGCGATTACTCAAAAAAATCTGAAAATAATTAACTGAATTTGTTTATATGTTCTGTATAATAGTAAAAGTGTTTTAACCTTAAGATTCATTAATCATGGTTTTATTACAAAATTTACATTTCCTTAAGTGAATATAAACATTGTTTTTTTAAGCAATTTCATATAATAACTAAGATTAAGGGCTCAAGTTTTTGTAAAACTTAAGATATCTCTTATTCTGAGGATCACTTTAAAATAGAATAGGATAGCAACACAACAGAATTGAAAAATCGAAAATCTGTTCATAAGCTTTTGGTACAGAATGGGCCGCGTTTAAGTTATTTTTTGTCAATTTTTACCCACTTTTTCCCCTTTTAGTAATTATAATTTCTTTTTCTCATCTTAATTTTACATATTTTCATAAAATGTGCTAAGGAAATCTAAAAACAACAACAAAATCGCCCTATCTCCATTTTTTTTTTAAAAAAAGTTGTCGCAAGTATTCGGATACCTTAAAATTTTAACATGGTAAATATGACGAGATTAAGACTATACATTGAATTTATTATTAAAATTTTAGTTCATCAATCTATTCAAATGGAAAGACAACACTATTAGATCATTATAGATGGTGAATATTTTTTACAAATTTAAAGCATAGAATATATAAGTGTAAATATTTAGAATTTATTTCTATATTTTTTGAATAATTTCAAAGAAAATTAAATGCATTCACACACACATTTAAATAATGTCTCCAAAAAATATTCTCATTTAAAATTTTGACTACATTATGCGTTGAAATAATAAACTAATAAAGCACAAAAAAGTGGATATAACATATTTAATCCTAATGGTGTTTCGTCTCAATTATCTCTGCATAAAATCAATACTATGGAAATTACAAGGGGTGATCAAATGAAAAGGTACGAAACGACATAAAAATGAAACAGTTAAATATTTGCATATTCCGCCAAGGAGAATGTAGCAAGACATCTCGGGATGCCATTGGAGACTCTGACTGGACGATCATGCGCGGTGCCCGCATGCGCAGGACAGAGTAAAGGCTCTTATAAAAAGCGGCGTCCAAATGATGCGAGCACAGAATTACTCGAGCACAGAAAAAGCATTAACTCCGTGTGTACTGTGAGACACTCCGACGCCTACGCAGGTCCATCAAGAACAAAAGACCGGGACTGCTCACGGAGGGTGTGGTTCTGCTCCATGATAACGCGCGTCCACACGTCTCCAGAGTCACACAAATGGAACTGGACAAGTTCCAATGGGAGACGTTGGACCATCCGTCCTACAGTCCGGACATGTCACCCTGCGATTTCCATGTGTTTGGTCCACTGAAAAACACCTGAAAGGAAAGCGCTACAACTCAGACGACGTACTCAAGGACACTGTGAAGGACTGGGTCTCGTCACAGCCACGGAATTCTGGGAACAAGGAATCTGCGGCTTGTTCATCAGTGGGATCGTTGTGCTCAGGTCTATGGTGTATATTTTGAATAAAGTCTATATTTGTACCCGCCGTGTCATTTCGTACCTTTTCATTGATCACCCCTTGTATAATGAAATATATCATCATAACAAGTTTAAAAATGTGTACTACATACAAAGAATAATGAATAGCTCACTAATTAAATTTTTTTTCAATTTTTATTTCAACAATAAGAATTTTTATATCATCTAAGTGAATATATATATAGTTTAATAAAATCAATAACGTAGAAGCGTTAATAAATAAAAACAATTTACAAACCATTTCATTTCAGAACAAAATCTTCGATAATTTAATCATTTCATTTTATGTAATTATAAATGTATAGCGAGAGATCAATTGAATATAGTTCGATAACGTTTCGTTCTCATAAACATTGAATTAATTCTAGAATGTACTGAAAAGACAGCTTTAAAATTAAAATAATAAAGTTTTCCAAAACGTCAACTAAAAATAAAGCTTTATTTATCAAGCAATCTTTTTTTTTTGCTCACATTTCAGAGTAAGAATATATAAAAATTATTAAGGATGTAACTAACCGCGTTATGGTTATAATTTCCAAAAATTTCTCTTATAATTTTATTTTATAGCCCATCCACTTAAGTTTCCAAAAACACTTTATTTTTCTTTCTACGATATTTAGAAGCAAAGTTAAAGCATAATTAGTAAACTGAAAATAGAGTTTACAAAACCGCGGAAGAAGTTCCCTACACAATTTTTTTTTAAAAAACTGATTTGAAATTTTCAGAACATGTTTTATTTATTTCTATCTATGCTATGAATCAAAATCTAATCTTTGTGCATATATTTATGTACTTAATTGCTTTTTTATGAAAAATAAATCCTTAGTTTTTTAAAAAAATCGAGTTTTTGCATAAAATTTGGCATATTTAAGAAACTGTAAAAAGCATTACAAATCTTTGAACTCCTAGCACATATAAAGATGTTATTTATGTACAGTATAAACATTATTTGAAAACATGCATTAGAATTTTTCGTAATATATCGTAAATGCAATTTTTTATCAAAATTTCACTAAAAAAAGAAAATTGTTATAGTCTATAAAACTCTCCAGAAAACAACAAAAAGATAAAAAAAAATCCGAATTAGTTAAACATGAAGCTAAAGAGAGCTTGAACTATAAATATGGTGAATTTAGAAAATGTACAATTAGTAGATAATTAATGCCTTTTCTGAAAAATTATGTTTTTCAATTTTTTGCTTCTCGGTAAAGTTCAGTACAGGATTTTTTTTTGAGATATTGAATTAAAATTTTCAGAAAATGTTTTATTTACTTTTATATGTATTATATACTATAATCTAATCTCTGTGTATATATTTATGTATTTTATTCCACTTTTTGTGAGAAAATAACATTAACTTTTTGTAAAAAATTGAGTTCTTGCATAAAAAAATTGACAGATTTTTAAAACCTTCAAAAGTATTACAAATCTCATCACTCTAAGCACATATAATAATGTTATTTATGTAATGTATAAAATATTATTCGAATATATTAATTAGAATTTTCAATACAAGGTGTACCGCAACTGCAATTTTTCGCTTGAAATTCCCAATATATCCAATAATATTTTTAATTTTGTGGAAATTATGTTTGAATTCCTAGTTTTATGCATCTTTTCAAATACTAAAAAATCCCTCATTTAGTTGAAAATGTATATATTTCAAAAAATATTTCTCCGAAGGTAGTCAGATAACTTAAGTAGTAACTTACATTTCCATAATTTTGTCAAATTATTATTGCTTCATTATAAGAGGGAATTATATATATTCTTTTTTAATTATAAATTTAAAAACACGGGACTAATTCTTAGATGGTACTTTTTAAAGTACAAATATTCATTTTTTTCGTAAAAAAATGCAACTATTTTAAACAAAGTTTCATTTTTATAAATTATAATTTTCACCATTGAGTTTCAATCTGAGACAAAAATTCATGATTCTTCATATCCTTAACATATTTGAAAATATACGGTCACAAATATGAAATTTTTTATGCCGAACGTCATCTCATATTATTTAATATTTCCTGAGATGGCTCAGAAAAAAGTATAAAACATTGTGTCATCTTCATCCTAATGTGATTAAATAATTAGTTAGCTATTGTCCCTACTTTCTTGAAAAATATTTTTATAAGTTTTGACAACTACCTGACTATAATATAATTGCATTATAAGTGAAGTTAATTGATGTAAAAGGAAAATAAAATACCATTCAAGTGAAAAAAAAGATCGTAAACGTTGGATTTTTCTTAAAATGTACGTAGCTTTCAAACAGCCATTTAATAAGTTATTTTTAATGAAAATTATTTTTTTAAAGTACACGATTAAAATGTCATATTAATTGCAACTTCAAAGTAATTATTTTGTTTAATTTTTATTATTTTTCATTACTTTGTTTTTTGTAAAGGAAAAATATGCGGATTCTCTTATTAATAACCGATCACTATACTAGTAGAAGAATAAAAAGTGCTGAGTCACTTATTAATAACTTGCCACTGCTATAGTATTAAAGTTTGATAAGTATGTTCTGGTTCAGCAATAAGCCATCTAAAATTTATTATCATTTTGAAATAATGCACAGATGAATAAATTTAAAGTTAAAAATATTATAATTATATAATGAAAATATGTAATAGCTTCCAAAAAAACTATACATGAAGAATAATTTGCCGCATGAAAAATAATGTATGATGCCATATTACTGAAGCTACGATAAAGTCACTTCTAAATTGGTTTAAATAGAGAATTTAAAGCGTAGGCATCATCATCCATAGTTTCAATGTTCGAAATTTCGTGCATTCTGGGATTTTCCATTTTTGCGCAACCCGCATACAGATATTTTCTTTTAATAGTGCAAATAATACTTAGTAAATATATTTCATTATTATGTGTCAGTAAATAAAAATATCGTCGTATTTTCTTTTCAGTTCTATGTTTTTTTTATTTTTATATATTTGTCAAGCTTCTTTTATATATTTCTTAAAATGTAACCACATCAGGAATTTATGGAATATTTAACTATAGTAAAATTAAGTAAGTAAAATTATTTTAAAATTACCAAAATCCAAAAATTGGTATATCAATTACCATTTCATTTGCATGAACTGTTTGTATATCTCCTGCAACATACCTTAAGCTTCTACCTCCACTTGCATCGTATAAGCATCTGTTAGTGTAAAAGTCTGATGAAAGTTATATATAAAATACAAAACACAATTAGTAGTAAAATAAACATTTTAAAACGTCTTATATAACCAGAGCTAGAATTTTGTAAGAATACTGTTTATTGTTTCAGTAAATATCTTCCGATCCCAAAAGTTCAATAAATGTTAATAAAATTGTTATATTTTGACAATAAAAAATAAGTTCTTATAATTTTTCAACATTCATAAGAATCCCAGCAATAACTAAAGGCTTTCTAAGTGTTCTACAAAAGAAACAGAAGAAACAGCGTCGAGGTTCAATATTAACTTGTGTAAACTATTTGAATTCGCTGTTTACTGTCTAACTGACAACACCACACAAGACTCCCTTTTGTCTAAGTCATTTACTCTAGTTCCATTCTAACACGCCCACCTTAAGATTTTACATTGTATTACCTAACTATTATATCAGAGTCTAGACGTCAATGGTCGTTAGTGAATAAACTGCATTCTGAATTGTCCGTCAGGTTTAACATTAGTCTTTCTTAATATGTCCAGTGTTCATCTATTCTATTATCACTTGTAAAATGGATTCGGCAGCATCTACGAAAATTATGAGACAGACCTTTGAGTGCCCTATCTTAGAATGTCTGAAACTTTTGCTCCCAACATAAAATACTGTACTCATATATATTTATGAGGAAGTTCACCAACATAAAACTTACTTTTTCAGTTGTTAAAAATGCAGCAGCAACCAATGCAAAGAAAATTTTAATATTGTATCAATACCTATAGCTTTGCATTAGGGTTGCTTACGTAAAGAATAACTTATACGATAAATATGGTACCTTAAAAACATTGAATCTAGACTAGGAAAAATCATATGTCAAATAAATATTGATGAACTTAAGGGGACACAGTACGATTCAATTGAAAAAAGTCGGTCAAAAAATCAAATCTAATATTTTTAGCCTAAATTATTTTTTACATATTTCTCTAAATACTCAAAAAATCTTAAAGCTCTAAGTTTAAAAAAACGCAGAGTTGTGATGACTTTTACATTTTTTTATTCACATCCCAATGGAAAATCAAAACTTTAAACTTATTTATCTCAGAAAGATATATTAATTAGTTTGTCTTCATTTAAAATGCTAAGGCATTTTTTTATCTATTGTGTCTAATACTTGGAAACTTTTATCAGTTGTTCTTAATAGTACACGGGATAAAATTGGTATATATTTTCAATCAAAAACATATTTAATTTTTAAATGAAACGTAAAGAATTTTTTTGAAAAAATATAGAATTTACGAATTTTTTAAGGAAATTTTTAATAAACATTCATAAACAGAAATTTTGTACAAATACCAATCATGTTTTCCTAAAACCATACCAACTAAAATAAATGTTTTAAGCTTAAAAAAAGTCTTCATAAAATATCCTATAATCTCAGAAAATTCAAAAGCTCTAAGTTAAAAAAAAATCCAGAATTATGCTAACGCTTTTGTTCCATTCTATGTGCTTCTTTATGACAAATAAAAATTTTAAACTGACATATCTCATACAGAAAAAATAACTGGTTTATCTTATTTAAAATGCTAAGGCCTTTTCTCTATTGAATAAAATATTTTGTGCTTTTTTCATAAATATTGTAATCAGCGCAAAAAAAACAGAAATTGGTATGGCTCTTTTTGAGTCAAAGCAATGCTTATTTATTTTTTAAAAAAACATTTGAATTTAAAATTTATACATTTTTCAAGGAATTTCCGATATGCATTTATGAAAATAAGTATATTAAAAATATCAATTTATGTTACTAAAAACCCATAGCAACTTTTGATAAAGAACTTGGCGTACTTGAAAATTAAATTTCAAATTTGTGCGTCAAGTATTGCAGGAAGAGTAGCATTTTAAAACCCCTCCAAGAATTCTTAATTTTTTTTTAAAATTCTTCAAGAAAGTTAAGTTATGTTTCTAACATTTTGAGCAGAGAAACCGTTTTGTACATAGTACTTCTACGTAGGTTACATGCAAAAAAATTGTGAAAAGCATGAAATTAAAGATTTTTTTTACAAAGCGTATCATGCCCTCTTAAAGTATATACTAACATATACTTAATTAACTTCTTAGTTAACACTGAAAATTATCACACACATATACATACAAACACAACACACATACTTACATATATACAAACAAACACATACAAACACACACTTACATATAAACACACACATACGCACACACGCATACACATATGCGCATACACACATATACGTGCACCAAACATACACATACGCCACGCACACGTACATATAAACATACAATACGCACACACACATATACATATGCGCAACACAATAATACATACGTGCACACACACATACACATACACATACGCGCACGCACACACCACATACAAACACACACATACGCACACACGTATATACATATGCACACACACAATATACACATAAGTGCACACGCACACCACATACACATACGCGCACGCACACACACACCTACATACAAACACACACACATACGCACACACGCATATACATATGGCATACACACATATACACATACGTGCACACACACATACGCATACGCGCACACACACACCTACATACAAACACACACATACACACACGCATATACATATGCGCATACACATATATACACATACGTGCACACACACATACACATACGCACGCACACGAGTACATACAAACACACACATACGCACAAACGTTATACATATACGCATACACACACATACACATACGCGCACACACACATACACACGCAGACATACGCACGCACACACATACGTACGCACATACGCACGCACACATACGTAAACATTTCTTACATAATACCTCTTAAAGACAAGTGTTATTGTTGCTAAGTGCATTTCTATGAAATATATATTAAAAAATATGTTTTACAATAAACATCAAAGTGCATTATCATCAAAAAGGAAAGTTATTAAAAAAAAGAACCGTTTTACATTCCGCTTCAGATGAAACAATTTTTCTTGGTTTCTGTGTTTCCAGAAAGTTTTGGCGTTTCCTGTCACGGAAAAAAAGTTTCCCGACTTGAAGGAAGAAGTACTCAGAGAAGATCTGCTGTAGAGTACATTAATCTCTCAATAGTAGTGTCAAGGTCTTGGAATTGCCTCAGAGTAATAATTCTTGTCAGAAGACAGTGCAATCAAAGTAACTTCTTGAGATTGAGAACTTTCTTTTAGGAAGCAGAACTTTATTAAGTGCGTTTTGATCCTCTTTTATTCCATAAAGAAAAGTATATTTTTTCATTAGATACATTTGAAGAAAATGAAGATATAAGACAACTAGTAATGTTTTTACTCTTTGCAGCCTAAATGTGGAAACTTATATCTGATATAGTGGTCAAGTTGAGAAATATTACTCTCACTAAGTCTAGACCTAAATAGATTGCATTATATTTATTTATATAAAAATAAGAAAGGAATTTGCTGAATTAACAAAAAATAAATTTCATAGCTACAATAAATAGAAAATATATCTCTATTATAATATTATTTTGAATAAAAATCAAAATAAAAATCCTTATACGGATATAATATTTTGGATGAAAAACACAAGTAATAGATAACTTAAAACGCATTTCTTACGATTCCTAAACAATTTAAAAAACTGCATTGTAAATTAATTTGCTTAGTAAATAACTAATAAAAATAATGAATTATGTATATTGGTATACACATCGTTCCATGAGTTGACATGACTATGATCAAATATTATGATGTTCAAAGAAAGTACTTCATGTAAAATTGAGGAAAATGAGTTAAAACTGGATGCATCATACACGCTTTGGCAAAAACCTACATATTTTAAACAAACACATATGTAAATTTCTAAATGAATAATTAGAAAAAACGATTAAACGAATATTTGATACCAAACTGTAATGACCTTAATGTATTTTGACTCTAAACCTACAAGTCTGTGTATATAATCGTCTCACTCAGCCAGTGCGTTAATTACCCCGAACAAAAATATACGTCTTTCCGAAGTAGGATCTGTTCTGTGAACTGCTATCTATAAAATTCTCCCAAAGGCTTTGGAATGCAATAAAAGGATCTTCGCATTGTGTGAGTGAGAAGGATTTTCTTACTTCAGAGTATTTACTTACTTATTTCTTCTTTTACCTTCATCCCCAATAGACCACATGCACTCGCCTACGTTTTAAATGGTGGAACTGGAGAGCAAATCGCATAATTTTTATTCGGCATTAAAATAATTAATTATAACCGGATCATATAATTAGTTATAAACGGGAAACTTATCAAGATAAGTGCGTTTGCATATAATTTTATATGTGAAAAGCCAATGGGATTACTGGTAATTATTAAACGTTCCTAACTAGTATTGTAAAATTAATTATAAAATACATTGCGCAGTAGAGATATGTTTATAAGCGTATATAATCGTCTGCTTAAATTTTAAGTGTAAATTTTCATTTTGTTTGTTTACTTTCAGAAAATTGATAATTTTTTTAAAAAATAATTTTTTGTTTTCAACTTTTAATTTTTATTTTATTTTCCATGGACACCCCCTGGGTGCGCTTCCAAAGTTTGAGAAACACTGTCAGATGTTTTTTTAAGTCAGTGTTTAGAGGTACTATATATCCTTTGTATCTGAAACACAATTGTAAACTTTAGTAGTGCAACCCTTGAAGTTCACATGAAATTCCATTTCTTTTAAGAAAGCAGTATTTCAATATATGAAGAAATCATAATTTTTTTTAATGTTTTTCTCTTCTATAATTTTTATTTAAAGCATATAATGCACTCCCGTAAATTTCGATCGTATTTATTGCGTTAAAAGTGCGCGTTTTACGCTAGATTTTACGTTACATAACTTTAATGTAGTATAAATCCAGGCTCTCCGTAAAGGACTATATAATATGTATTTATTTTTTCATTTAATCAAATGATTTTACAAATTCTATAATTTTGAAAAGATAATAGAAGTAAATATCCTTCTTTTACTAAACCAGGGACATTCAAACTTTTTATCTGCTAGACCGTATACATATGTTAGTAATTTCAAGAGGGCCGCATAATGAGGTTAAGGGAAAAAGGGGTAAAATACGAAAAATTGATCAAAAATTTTTTAACTTATTTTTTTAAAATTATAATCGTTTATATTTTTATTTTTGTCACTTACACTGAATTAGAAGCATTTAAGAAACTCCTGTCCACAATTTCTGCATCCACATAACCGGTTTTTATATGATTACCAATAATGTATCAAAATTCATAAGATGTCTTTGTTACCACTGTGACATTGACACTGACAAAACACTTTGTTGCTGTTGCAAAGATTATTCAAGAAAACCTATTTATTACCTCTTAAAAGAGATCTTCAAGGAAAAGTCTCATTTAAAGATTCATGTTTATTGGTATTTTTTAAAGACACTATCGTGGCAAATCAAACAATTAATGAACCACGTTTGTTTTTCACTACACATTAGTCAATCTCCTAATCGTCTTGAAACGATATATTTTCTTCGGATATTTTTCGCTTGCAAGGTATGAAAAATAGTTAAAATTTTGTTCCACCCACACAACCTCACTGTTGTCTGTTATCACTATCCGTAACCTTTACAAATATAACAAGAATATCAATTCGCACTTGTACGACATTGACAACAAAACGCAAAATTGATATATTTGATTTCTGACACCAAATTTTTAACGTGTTGTTCTGAAATAAGTGAATTTTTCAGAGAAATGGGCACTCACCGGATCACTTAAAATTTTTTGGTGCGCTGTAGGTTGAGTATAGCTGGATTAAGCCAATAATTTTATAAATTAAAAGGAAAAGTGAGACATGCAAGCTAAAATGAAAATTAAATCACAAAAGTAAAATTCTTACTCAGTTGGAAGCTGCATCAGATTTGTACACTATAATTAATATATATATATATATATATATATATATATATATATATTCATTTTTTAAGAATAAGATTACATTTAAACATGAAGGACTAGTTTTGAATGATGTGTAAAATGTTACTTTCTACCGAACTGAAAGAAGCAGCTTGTAATTTTTACGTATTGTATTATGAAAATACAGGAAAATGTAAGTGTGTGTTTCTTTTAAAATTATAGTTTGCAAAAAACTATAAAACACACTTTTATACTGAATCGAACTAAAAAGTAAAAAAATAATTCTTAATAAAGAATAAAATGATTAACGAGAAAATGAATGTCATTGTGGTAAAAGCGTTGTACTACATTTTTACTCTAATTCAGCTTTTCGGAATAAAAGTTAGAAATTATAACAATTGATACATTTATAGAACACCCCACACTTTTACCCCAATGACATCCATTTTCTCGTTTATCATTTTATTCTTTATTAAGAATTGTTTTTTTACTTTTTATTTCGATTCAGTATAAAAGCGTGTTTTTTAGTTTTTTTCAAACTATAATTTATTTTTCATTTTTTAGTTCGAACTACAATAAAAGCGTGTTTTTAAGTTTTTTTAAACTATCATTTATTCATTGTTGAATTTATCCTTGAATTTGATATTTGAAGCTGGAATTACGTGGCTGTGGAATTAGTCTTGCTCTTCAAAGGAAACTAATTAACGGGTCTGAAGTGTATTTATTCTCTACGTTTACGAGGCATCGGATGAGCCCCGTATCGTTGTATTAGATTCCGTCTCTTTTGAACAGGTTAAACAAATTAAAGTGTGTTAGAAGGAAAAGTTCGAATTAAAAAAAATTAATGTACCATGTTTTTATAACGGACTAAAAACGTTTTTCGTTTTTGTTTTATTTTTTCACATTTTCATGCATTGTCATCCACTTCTGAGCTATGACCCAAACTGCAAGTCTCTAGCTCCTCGGAAAGTCACACAGTTTAAAATCAATTACAAAATTCCACCCGGACAGACATTTAAGAAAGCGAGTTAATAAAAACATGGTAATATAAAGTGTCAATGTTTTTAACCTTTTAAACGTGTTTTTTCATGTTAATTGGTATCATCACATCTAAACGTATTGCTTTATAAAAACAGATGTGTAGCAGTTAGATGGTATACTATTTTTTTTCACATGCAGGGGCTTTTTTTTTAAATTTTCATTTTCAGAAAAATGTTTATATTATGGTAAATAATTGCTAACACACACCCACCCTCTACTTTCTCAGATACAGAACACTTTTTTTGTTTGTGTTATTTCTATTAACCGCAAGTGTTTTTTATTCCTGCATATAATTAGCTTTAAATTCAAAACACTCGCTTCAGGGTTACACCTTATTCTTTCAGTCGCTAAATCTGAAATTAGTCGCCAAATCTGGAAATGATGTACGAAATTAGTCGCCATATCTGAAAATGGAGAAGGGAACTAATCGCCAAATTTAAAATTGATACATGCAATAAGTCGCCAAATCTGGAAGGGGTATATGCAATTGTCGCCAAATCGATTATCCTTATTCCTAACGATACTGAAAAGGACAATGGAACAAAATTAAGAAATTATTGTATTGTCATCGGTCCTTGACAAGTGTGCGAAATTTCGAATGAATCCGATCCTTTTAAGTGGGTAAAAATCGAGTTCTAAGATTCCGTTATATGCAAGTGAAACTTATAAAAGCGTGTTAAAAACAAATGTAACTTACATATTAAATTTTGTAAGTAATTACAAAAATATAATTAATAATTAGAATTGAACTTGAAAAAGGATTTACATTTGAACAAAAGTTTTCAGGCAAAAGCTTTATAAAAAAAATCATTAATTTTCAAATTTTTAAAAGAGGAAGTGTTTCTTTCAATTATACTGATGCTAAATTATTGAACTTATAAAATCCAAGATATATTTCTACTTATGTTTCTTAAAGTTCTTAAGGTATCCAACTACTTTCGGAACCGAGATCGTGATAAAACGTGAAAACGAATATTCCCTTTTTAATATTTAGTGTCAATTAGATTAGAATACATGTACGAAATTATCTTAAAAATTATCACACTAAAAATAATTTAAATGCAATATTTTGGAGAAAAAAAACTTAGAACAGTACTTGTTCTCACAGCTGTCTCTTCTTATAAAAAATGTTTCTGTAATAATAATATTTTGTAAATATATATATATAACTAAATTCCCTTTTCCAGTGAGCCTGAACTAAGATTTTTAAAAAAAATCACGTTATTTTAAGAGTTACTACCAACTGAAATAATAATAATCGGTGTTTTTTTTTTTGTTAAAATTTCTGTACTCATATATACAGATAAATCCACTTCTAAGTTACATATTTCAAAAATCCTTGTTCAGGATCTGTACAGAGGTCTGAGCTGTATATAGACAAAATATCATTAATATAGAAGAATTTTTCAAAAAAGGATGCTTTGAAAATATGTGAATCTATTGTCCCTTTTTTGAAAAAAATATCACATTTAAATAATGTTTTATTACATAATATTCTTTAAACAACTTTAAACGTGTTTTATAATCTAAGTGATGCTAAATATTTAAAAGAGAATATTTCTTTTTACGCATCTGCAAAATCAGTCAATATAATATTACTTTAACTGTTATGGACACAAAGTTAATGAAAAATAAAACATACCTAATATCAGATTAATTTGATTAATTTTAAGGAATCATTTCATGCTACGAAAAGACGTAATACCCTAGTAGTCATGATCATTGATTCGTAACCAGCTTTTCATAAGTTCGAGCTATAGCCTATTGACCCTAAAGATCCACAGTGTAGAGGTCTGATGCACGTCAAATTTTTCCAGTATAAGAATCATCCGATTAGCAAGATGTGGAAGTTTGGAGAGGGACATGCTGATCCATGTGTGACCCTCATCTCTTAACCATGATTGAAAACTACAAGATCAGTCACTAGTAGCCCGTGTATTATGTATACGTATATGTATGTACCGGGAGGTTATAAATATAGTTATACTATTCAAAGACATGTGGTACCTGTTCTGCCTATCGTATTTTCATGAAACTTGGAATATATGCTGTATGGACCACAGAGAAAATAGTTCAGCAATAAAAACAAATTAGTACAAATTTTGACCACCAAGTGGCTTTATCGATTATTCCTAACGCAAATTCGTAACACCTCAATGTAAACTTGCAATCATAGCCAGAAATTCAACGTGTGTTAGTCATCGTTAAACATGCTCTTACGGGGGGAAAAACTCGAGCTTTACTGGTAAAACTGTTTTATAAGAACGGCAGCAACCACTTAGTTTCTCTGCGAGAATGTCGTCGTTTAAAGAATCTGCGAAACATCCCCCATATTGAGGATTGATTTGCGGAAGATGATCATGAAACTTGACGAGACTAAAGATTTGGGTATGCTGCCCGAAGAGGATGGAAACCGGTAGGAACTGACCGAAGGGACTGACAATGTCGAAGACGTTGCTACTGATGTGATTGAAAAAGCCTCCAGTTCCATCTACTCTTCAGCAAGTGGTCGATCAGTGTCACGCGAGTTGAGATGATCCCTCCTATTTTGTGATCTTGAGGTAGCAATGTTTGCTTCACGTGAATCTTAAACGGATACCATTTTAAAATGTATCGCAGAATTTCTCTTACTGTCGACCACTGAATTTCCAACTCACTTGAGACCGATCGACCACTTGCTGAAGAATAGATGGAACTGAAGACTCTTTCAACCTTAACTGTAGCAACTTCTTCGACACTTTTAGTCCAATCCGGTTAGCGTCCTCTTCGGGCAGCACACTCAAATCTCATGATCATCTTCCTCAAATCAAATCCTCGATATGTGGGCATTTTCTCAGATCCTTTAAGCGACGATCTTCTTGCAGAGCAACTAAGTGGTTGCTGCCGCTCTGATAAACTATTTTTGCCAGCGAACCTCAATTTTTTTTCTGTAAGGGCATGATTAACGATGACTAATGCTCACTGAAGGATTCTCTGGCTATGACTCTAAGTTTAAATAGAGGTTTTACAGAATTTCGTAAGTAATAATAATAAAAAAGCACCCTGGCTGTCAACAATTTTACTATTTTTTTATTGCAGAAATCTTTTTCCCATGGTTCGTATAGCAAATATTCCAAGTTTCATCAAAATCCAATAAGAAAAACAGGTTGTACAGGCCTCTGAATAGTGTTACTTTAATTATAACCACCGGTATATATCATGCGGTTACCTTTACATTTGTTTTGTTTGTTTGTTTTTACTTCTTCAACTTTTATAAAATATAAAATTTGATTTTTTTTTTTTTTTTGCAATAAGGACTGGCTGGGGGTAGTTGCTTTCTGAAGGATCGGTTTGTAGCTCTAAACCCTCTTCAAGTGAGCTCTGTTCATTTGGGCATTCTGCTTGTAGCCCGCGTGTTGGTTTATAGTGCAACATTAATAAACACCCTCTCACTCACTGAAACAAGTTGAAATAGTCATTGAAATAATTGATCTATAATAATTTGAAAGACAATGCATAATCTTTACAAATACATTATTGCTTAGACGTATTTTAATTATGCAAACTGTTAAATATTTTTAAAAAGTGTTTTAGCAAAAAAAAATATTTATTCAAAATTAAATTGAAATTGATAAACCAAACAATTATTACTATACAAAAAAAAAATTTAAACAGATAAAATAATTAATAGCGTATTAAAAATATAGATATCTCTTTAACATTAATATTTAAATGGAGTTTAAAGAACAGTAAAACGGAAATTTTACCTAAATATCGGAAAATAACACTTATATCAAGTTTTTTTTCCGTAATTATTAAAATTTCTATATACAAAGGAACTCAGTGCCACAAATTTGCCATGAAAGAACTTTGCATACAAAGAACGAGGGAAAGCATTGTGTCCCATATGCTATACAACACGACATTTTAGAATTTAAAAGTAATATGTATATGGTAAGTAAAAACAAAACAAATAATTATGAGAATTTTATTTCTGGGTCAGGGTAGAAATGCATGGTAGTCCTTAAAACTTGATATTCATGTTACATCAACATAATCTATTTGCACTTTTGTGAAAATGTATTTGAAGTAAACTGTTTTACTTTTATGGGAATTATACTGCTTCATAGTTTGGATTAATAAAGTACTTTTAATTTATTTACATTAACATTTTTAGTCTACATTAGAAGCAGAAGATATCAGAATTTATTTGGCAGGACAAAAATTTTCACTGATTTTAGTGAAAGGATCTTTACTCTGTTCGCAATTTATTTTACCTTAAGGAGCGATTATGATACACACTACACACACACACACACACTTTTGTAGAAATCAATTAAATACAAAACACCTGAAATCTGGATATTATTATTAGATATATCGATGTTATAAAAAAATTGTCTTTCAAAACATTTTCAACCAGTACGACTTCATGTGCAGCATATATTATACATTGGAATTTGGATAAATTAAGAAATATCACGATAAGTACGAACTAGGACTTATTTAAGTCCTACACATTGCCTTAATTTTAATCAGTTTATTATTTACCAAAGATAAGTTAAATAGTTACCTTTCAAGTACATTCATCGAATCTTTATCTCTCTTTGACTTCTGATAGTTACTTCTCTAGTATATAATAGAAATAATACATTAATATATAAATCAAAGTTTCTTCCCTTTGAAATAGAAATGTTTATATTTATATCTAAGAAAGAAATGAATGCTCTATATAATATATTAACATTTTATTTTTTGCTTATTAATGATATTATTTTTTAAACATAAAAAAAAAGGTTTTTGTTCATTTGAAGGAAGGGATAATTGCACGACGTAATCTTTAAAAAGTTAGTTTAGCTTAATGAATTATTTCTTTTATATAAATGTTTTTTTTTTCTTTCTATTTTAGATTGTATACTTAATTGCTAAGTTTTTTTCACCAAATATCTTTCGGAAAAAAATAACTGTCAAAGTTATTTGCATATTGTTAATTGTTGTAATATGAAATTTGCGATAATAACATCATTGAATAATTAAAGATAATAAAAGAATATTTAATATAATTATTTCTTTGTAATTATTGTTAATTACTGCAACAGCAATCACATGAACACACACATATACACGGCTCCAAATAATTAAGGAATATTATGATTTTGGATACAAATTGTGGATAAAGAAATCATTTGATGATTAATTAATGTTGTATATGATCTTTAATATATGATAAAAAGAGATAAATAATAATTAATTTTTTAATGTATTTGTCTGTAAACAAAAGTAGTATTGCACACTCACACATGGTATGAAGTTAGTACTTTTTAAATGAAGAACTGGTGTATCCAACTCATGGAGATAACTTTCCAAAGGAGCTATTTCAATACGCAAATCGCAAATTTAGTATTACCATCAATCCATAATTGTTTTCATAAATATTAATCAAGATATAGTAAGAATATGATTTCTGTCTTTAAAATTAATCAATATGAACCATCCCTTATAACACATGTCCGGATATTTATCTCTGACAATTGTTTTAACAATTCTCAATTCACGGTACTACTTTAACAACATAAAGACTAGTGAAAAAATTGAATTTTTGTGTGTTTCTAAAAAGGAAATATTAATTAAAGTCACATAATGACCCATAAAATGTTATGGAAATTGTATGATTTGTAATAAGTATTTGTTTGTAAATAAATGTGTGCTATGGACTATAACGTTAATATTTGTTCAACCAAATAAGTCCCGGTACTTTAATTACCTGGTACAGAAATGTAATTGCAATATATCCTTTAATTAATCAAATATGTGTGTTAAAGAAATATTTTAGGTAGTAAAATTACGATCGAAAAATTCCCAATATATGTTATTTATTGTTAGATATATTACTACATATATGTATATTATATAGAAATTATTATTAGATAATTAGTAAAAATAATATTATGGAAGAAGTTCTCTTTTTTTTTTAATATCTTTCTTTGTAGATGTCAGCTTTACTTAACACTAAATAAAAAAAATAATAATAGAGGAAACTCTGAACTAGTAATCTTTGTCTTTTTGAAAACAAAGTCTTATAAATACCTTAAATTGAATGCTAAAGTATGCTATTAGAGAAAAATAAGGTTATTGCAAAAAACTACACATTCATTAAAATGTCTACAAAAATAAAACTGTTTATATAATATAACATTCATATATTTAAAAAAATGAAGATTTTTTATTGATAAATATATATCTGATTGTAAAAACACAAATCTTTCACATTATTATTGTGCCTCCTCATTAAAACATTTTAGAACTAGTATATCAACGTCCAATTTTTTTAAACCAACAAACATGGGTACTTCTCCTTAAATTCCCTTTTTATAGCTGCATTTTGTGTATGGTTGAGTTCAAGTAAGTTTAAAACTGTGCGCCGTCTATATAAAACTTTCTGGTCTGGCAGAAATCTAGGCCAAAATAATAAATATATTTTGATAGTACTATAAAATAGTTAGTTTTCCCACAGGCTCTTACTTTTGATGAAAAACTTTCGACTAAAAGGTAGATTTCTTCAAATGTCTCGAAATGCATTTCACTACTTGAGAGAGTTTATTGCTTTTGGGAATTGTATAGTTAATTTTTAAAAAAAACATTAGGTGTAATATGAATAATTATGGCGCACAATTTCTACTTTTACATAAATGTTAATAAATATTCTAACCCTAAATTAAATTTAATCTTCTGAAACATATTTCTCTTTTCAAATAAACTAATCACACCTAAGCATTTACTTATTTCTATAAATTTTAATATTCTTATTATAAATAAGAATTATCTGCAGAATTTTTAATTAATATTATGTGGAAATTTTAAAACATTTCATCTGTGAAGCTTCCTGTATTAAAGAAAAATTACTCTTTGTACGGAAAATAAATTAAGGAGTGAAAAAAAAATATTTTAAACTAAATATTATTAAAAAGTTAAAAAATAATAATTTTTTTAAAAAAATAGAAAAATGTTTTTAATTGTACATTAGTTATTTATTTATCCTACGCCCGTGCTTAACTTCTTGATCATTTGACGCTGAGTCTCCCAGTACCAACTGACGATATAGCGAATGGGGTATTCATCGAGTCCATTGCATTGGAGCAAGTGGTCGCCATCCATTCTGGTATGGCCACAGAGTAGACGGGCCTCGTCAGCAGCCAGGGCAAGCCAATGGAGGTATACTCCCAACAAATCATGTCCAGTGGTTAAACGAAAACGTTCAAAAGCCTCCGCTCTCTCCAGGTGCCTCGGGATTGGACCTACAGTGACCAGAGATTCCCATAGCTTTCCAAGGCTCTTCGTATTTTGTGTCAATGTAGTATATTTGTCGATGGATGTGGAAATGGCTTTTCTAAGATTCAATGGGACTTCCAGTTCAAACGACTAGGCTCCTTGCTTGGCTTTTTAGTCAGCTCTCTCATTGGCGGAGGATCCCAACATGACTTGGGACCAACTGTAATGCCACAGTGCGCCATATGAAATAGTATATAATACATTTAATGGCTCAAGTGTAATATAAGGAAGGCTCTTTAGATTTGGCGATTTTTCCTTAGATTTGGCGATTTTTATCTAGGTATCATGGTGAAATAATGAATTCATTCTGGCTTCCGGACTCTTATCGGTAAATGAAGTAGTATGGCAACCGATTTTGGTCGCCAAAAGATATTGACATCGCCACCCCCCTCTATACTACAATTTAACCCATTCAATTGTTTTAATACACGATCTAAATCAAAAACCATCATACATATGTTCAACTAAATGGACTTTTTTAGCTCTTCACAATTAAGGCCACTTCATTAAAACGCAAAGACGTTCTAATTTAGCCAAGAGAGTTCATATTGCGACCTTTCAATTGGGGTCTTTATGCAAAGTGTTGCTGAAGTTCAGAAAATAACTTGTCACATACGACTGACAATGTTTGACAATGATTTATTAATTCTAAAGGAGTTTTTTCTTTTTTTGCTTTCAAATTTATAAAAATAAGAAAAATAAAATTAAGTTTAATCGTATGAAAATCACCAAAATAGGAACATACCAGATATTAGAAATTAAAATAAAACCATACAGAATAAGTAATGAAATCTATTGCTTAAAGATTAATCTATTTTAATTAAGCCCTGGCAGGAAAGGAACTGACAGAATGTCCCAAGCAGCGCCTTATTCTTTTCGTTGTAGTTCATGTTTGGAAAATAGGTAAGAATATCATCTGAAATCGGTAATTTATTTCTTAAAATTGATGCCATTGATGACGAATCAGAATGTGAAAATCTAGATTTGAATTGAAATTTGGCCAGGTTGTCAAATTCAATAAATCTCAATCGTTTTGAAGTTTCTGGTTGAATGGCCCCATCTTGTTTTTAAAAGAAAAATTACAAACTAATAATAGACTGCCAGATCAGAACGAGGATCGTCCAGAATTGATTTCGAGCAGTTTTAGAGAAAATCTCCCAACTCTTTTTGGAACTGCAAAGATCTTTATGAGTCCATAACATAATTTTAAATTTAAAATACTAAATCAATTGGAAAATACAAAATATAATTTTAAGGAATTGATAAATTTGAAGGTTTACATGCATATATGCATATCGGACTAGTTTCTTCCCTTTGACAATGGTATTTTTATTTTTACATTTTTTTTTGACGTTAAGAAACATGTTCTTTATAGTTCATAATTTTTATATATTACCATAACTATTATTGTAAGAAGCACGCCTTATTTCATTCATATTCCCTGTCCCGTATTTTTCACTGTAACCCCCAAATGTATCCCGCTAATTATGTATAATAAACTGCTGTTTGTAAAATATAAAACACCATTAAAGAATCATCAGAGTTAAATGAAATTTAACG
The DNA here is from genome assembly GCA_019973975.1 of Trichonephila clavata. Lineage (NCBI taxonomy): Eukaryota > Metazoa > Arthropoda > Arachnida > Araneae > Nephilidae > Trichonephila > Trichonephila clavata. The sequence goes on from BMAO01002330.1 coordinate 20,692, forward strand.
CACAAACGACTTGTATTAGTACAAATAAATGACGAAATTTTCAAAGCAAAAATACTGTATTAAATGTAGGAAATCAGTACTCGGTGTAGCCACCACGCACTGTAATAAATGCTGCTATACGACGTGGCATGGAGTCAAACAGGTTTTGAATGTCTGCTTCTGAAAGAGAATTCATATTGCTTGTATGCGCAGCAAAAATTCTTCTTTTGAAGCTGCAGGACGCGGATCACGAACAAGATGCCGACAAATAGAATCCCACACGCACTCATATATAAATAGCTCATATATAATTTATATATAAATGGCTGTCCAAGTTTCTTTAGAAAAAACACCTTTTGAAAGGGTTCTGTTTATCATACAGTGGATTATCATGAATAATAGCAACAAAATTTTTAATTGCAGCTAGATAAATCACATTATGAAATAAACACACCAAACATGTTTAAGTTCCACTTATGAATCTGTATGTAATAGTTAAATTATTCATCATATCTATTCAAAATTTATTTTAACAAAATTACGTTTGGTTTCTTTTTTTTTTCCTTCTAAACTCTTTCGACGTGACATAAAATGAATACAATAATCATATTTTAAATTGTTAGGTACATTGAGTCACATTTTATTGTAGGTCTCAGATATCTGTATGATCATCAGGTATATATGGCGGTGGAATTTGGGACTAATACCCATCTGGTCTAATGGCACTAAGCCAGATTCATGAGCCCACAAATCTGCACAAAGTCGAAGAACAGCAGCGGAGAAGTAACAGCCTCCTCACAGGAAAGATTCAGCCATTGCAGAATGTCCTGATTAGAAAAATATCTGATGTTACATTTGGTACTAATTGGGAAGCTTCTTTTGCTACCTTCAAGATTCATGCACCTCAAGTGACCACGTCGAAAATCGCGAAAATACCGTCTAATAGTATCTGGAACAATTAAATGATATGGTGGATTCCGGGTGTCATTGAAAGTACCATGGATGTACAGCAGGGACAACCCAGGTTCTATAAATATAAGTTCTTTAACTCCGGAGTAGGTATCGGTTGAGGTAAGGACCATGTGATCTTGCACATCCACAGGATCTCTGGAAGCAGTCTTCACAAGGTCATCCGCTACTTTGTTCCTGGGCAGTTTTCCTAAGAAGGGACTCACTGGAGATGGATAGGGTGTCGATCTGAAAGCCGTTTAAAAAGGTGTAGTTTTCTCCTGCTGAAGCCGTCGCCGATAGATGACCAATTCAATAAATGTTGTTTGGAGAATAGGCTGTCTGGCAGGACCCAAATTTCAGTAAACGCTTGGTCATGTATATTGTTAATTAATGAAAGACCACACATGATAGCTAGTAGTTCCCTTCTGAAGACAAAAGCGTGGTCACCATTTCTTCTCTGAAATTTGATGATGCGCGGCCAGGTAATTCAATTAAAACTCCCCTGCCAATAGTGCCTGTCCCCCCCCCCTACTTCCATCAGTAAAGATCTTGACTGGATCCAGTGGAATCCCATCAGATATATCTGAATTGGATAACTGATATAATTAAATCAGTTTTATTTAATTCATCATTCTTTATTTCACTAGATTGATCAATGAACTATTTTGAAACATTTCTGATGCCCTTATTAACCTGCGATCACTCGCGCGGGGTGTTTTGTACACCCCAGCGACAAGAAAAGCTTCCTAGAATTCCAAAAAGAATACGCAGATCCACGGATTTTTCTGTAGCTGCACACTTTAGGTCATTGAACCATCAGGAATGATGCAATCACTCTCGCTCGAACGATTGGAGCGTAACGATCTTCAAAATTTTATCTGGGGTGCTGAGAGCTCCCCGCGAGCAATTGAGTTATATTTTCGTGCTCGAAGCATCTAAGAAATAGGGTAAGTTTTACTCTTTCGGTTTTTTTTTCAAATGTATTGATATGCATGCATATTTTTTTTTAAATTTCAATAATTCTAGTATAAAAATATAAAACTTAAAAATATTTGTAAAATATAATTTTTTGTTAACATTTCATAAGATACCTTTCAGAAATTATGGCAAAAATTTAATGGGAGAAGAAGCAACAGCGACTCTTTCATCTATTAAACACTGTATCGACAGATTCTGAGTTTGAACTAAAGGATTTCGAAGAATGTGTAATTTCAGAAAGCACCATATTGAACAATTTGTTCATCCTATGGATACGGTGGAAGAATTGGAAGAAACTTGTGAGTATAAAAAACGACAAATAAATTGACGGAAACAAATAATTGACAAAAAATTCAAAAGAAGCTTTTCTGACACAGAAGATAGTAAAAAGAGCATTAATTCACCAAAAAAGGGGCTCTGCACTATTTGTCCGCGGATAAAAGATGTAAAAATCAATTCATTTTGCCTTCAATGTAAGAAAAATAAGTGTTTAAAGCATATGAATACAGTCTGCTCTGAATGTTCGGAAAATGATTAAAATAATTGTTTATTTCTATCCTTAACATTAATTACAAAGTATTTGTATTACTGGTATATGCGTTTTACTTGTGGTTTATGCAAAAAATACAAAATTGTATGTTTTAAAATGAAAATTTTGTAGGCTTAGTCTAAATTAATGTTAGTCTTATTTCTATGCAATACATTTAATAATTTCATTTACATAATACAAAAAACATCTTGTACTTTATAAATATGTATCATTATTGACTTAATTTTTTTTCACACTTAAATACACGTGTTAAAAGTTTGGGGGTGTTCTCTGCGCCACACGAGTAACGACGGTAGCAAAAATAGGCGCGAGTGACCTCAGATTAAAACCTGTTTGCTATTCACCATGTTGTGTTGTTTTATAAAAAAGCTAAATACGTTCAGCGCATAGTATACCTTTAAGTCCGATTCACAGTCTAGGTTTTCATTATATTAGTAAATAATCAGCGTTTTCTCGCTTCACATGATTAATTTTTCTCTACGGCATTGAGTGGAAATTATGTCCCACAATACTTTCCCCCTGTAGTAGACCAATTGGACTTTAACAACTGCAGAATTAAAAGTAATACTTACAACTATTTTAACGAACTTTTAAAAGTTTCACTTGTATGTAACGGAATCTATGAACTCCATATTTTTAGCCATTTTAAAATTTCAGATTAATTCAAAAATTTTCAAACTTATCAATACCGAGGACGATACAATAACTTCATAATTTTGTTTCTTTGTCCTGATCATGATCATCAGAAATAATGATTTCCAGATTTGGCGACTAATTCTATATACCACTTGCAGATTTGGCGACTTATTGCATATACCATTTTCAGATTTGGAGACTAATTTCATATACCAATTCCTGATTAGGTGACTAAAAGACTAAGGTTCAACTCTAAAAGTGAATACACTTGTGGTTAATACAAATAAAAAAAAACAAAAAAAAAGGTTCTTTATGTGTGAAAAGGGAGGTTAGGTGCACCATCTATTTCTTACCATAATATAAACAATTGTCCAGTTTTTCTAAAAACGGAAGTAAAAAAGACACGTTCATGTGGAAAAAAAATTTATGTTCTAACTGCTAAATATTTTTAAAGCAGTATGCTTAGAAGTGATTATACTAATTAACATTATAGCTATACGTTTAAAAGGTAAATATACGATTGACACTTAATATTTCTTCTTAACACATTTTTATTAGTTTGACCTGTACCTACAGAGACGGGATCTTTGAAATATGACGACACGGGACTCATCGGAGACCTCATAAACCGAGAGAAGAAATACACTTCAGACCCGTTAATTAATATCTATTGAAGAGGAGGACTAATTCCAGCATCCACGTAATTCCCGCTTAAAATATCAGACTCAAGGATAAATTCAACAGTAAATAAATAATAGTTTAAAAAACTGAAAAAAAACATGATTTTGTTGTAGATCGAACTAAAAAATTAAAAGTAAATTGTTCTTTAAAAAAAATAAAAAATAAAGAACACGTTTTTATAGTGAATCGAACTAAAAACTTTTTAAAAAAATAAAATGACATGAACTACGAGAAAATTACTGCCATTGTGGTAAACGCGTGAGGTGCTTTTGTCCTACATGTTCACCCTAACCCAGCATTTCGCAAGACAACTAGTAAGAAATTATAACAATCAATATGCAACACCCCACGCTTTTACCGTAATCACATTAATTTTCTCGTTTAATCAATTTATTCTTGCATTGAAAATTCTTTTTCCCCCCCAGCTTTTTAGTTCAATTCACTACGAAAACTTGTTTTTTAGTTGTTTTTTTAACTGTAATTTTTCTGTATTTCACTACACTTACAAAATATGTTGTACACTCTTTAAAACGAAGTCAGTTAATAATACTAAATTCTTTTCATGTGCATTTCTTAGAATATTAGTAACATGAGTCGAAAGAAACCTGACATGTAATATGTAATTGTTTGTTCTTTAGTGATTTAACAAAATATCTATGACTCCGAAAGCGTTATATTTTAAAGGAATGCAATCTCATATGCATAATATAAATGCATAGTATATACATACATAAGTCCAAGTTTACAATTATTTGAGTTTACTAAATTTTCTCATGTTTATTCAAAAGTAATATGTTAAAAATTGAAAATTTATAAAGCCCGGTATTTTTAGTATAATGCAGAATTATTTACATTATCTCATGAAATCTTATTTAAAAAATAAGATGCAAGGAGGAATACATACAGGGCGAAAAAATGTATTTTAGAAGAAAATGTTTTAAAATTATTTTCTTATATTTTTTTATTTCTGCTTTTTTATTCTAAGTCAGAAGATTTTTCAACTTCTGCAAATCGCATTGTAGTCGTATTTACCTTTTATTTATACACATAATATATCATGTTTTCCTTTATTTCTTTTACTTGCTTGTCTGATGTATCTTTAAGATATCTTAGAACCAATAAAAATGCAATAAAACAGACAAGAAAACCGTACAACATTTTTTCTAGTGTCATAAAATATGCACTTAACTGAAATATTAGTAGCTTTATTTTATTTTTCTTCAAAATCACGTCATAAAAACGCAAATAAATACTTTTTTTAAGACAATCCTGTTTATTTTTCTGGAAAATAAATACGAGCTTTTCTTTCGCATTATCATTAAAATGTACACTATTCATTTGTCCGAAAGTATTAAATTTTATGTCTAAAAATAACGAATCGTTAAATGATTGAAACCTACAATTTTTGAGTTTGAAATTAAATTAAAAAGAGGCTTTCAGAAATTTTAATGGTTTTGTTCAGATAGAAAAAGAATAATTACAGAATATGTATTGAAAGGTAACTTTGATGGATAAGATATATAAAATAAGAGTAAATAATTTACTATAAATTTAGTATTTCCTTTTTTTCTGTTGATTATTACCCATAAAAAATTTATTTTTATATGCATAAATATTATTGACAAAATAAAAATGTCTTAATTTACAGAAATCTAATTTTTTTTAAATGTTTATCGATAAGGTTTTTCAAGGATGTTAAAGTTTTAAGTTCAATTGCAAACATTTTATGAGCTGAAGAGCCATAAAAATACATTTATTAGAATAATTTTAAAAAATAAAAAAGTCGTTTCAGTATTTTAAGAAGGAAAATCCCTTTGCTTGTTTAAATAATAAAATGAAAACATACATTAAGGTATCCGACTGGTTGCGACAACTTTTTTTTAAAAAAAAGGAGATATTGGAGTTTTTTTGTTATTTATAAATTTGTTTAGTGCATTTTAAGAAAAATATGCTAAAGTTAAGAAGAGAAAAATAATTTTTTATTAGTAAAATGGGAAAAAATAGGTAAAAATTGACAAAAAATAGCGTAAACGCGGCCCATTCTGCACCAAAGGTTTATAAACCAATTTTCAATTTTTTAAATCTAATGTGTTGCTATATTATTCCATTTTGAAATGACCTTCAGGATAACAGATATTTTCTTTTTACAATAACTAGAGCACTTTATCTCGGTTACTATATGAAAATGCTTAAAAAGACAGTAATTATATTCACATAAGGGACTGTAAATTTTGTAATAAAACAGTGATTGATAAATATGAAGGTTAAAAACATTCTACTCTTTTACAAAGCTTTCAGAAAAAAATTCAGTTTTAATTATGTTCAAAACTTTGTTAGCAATCGCGCTGACCCCGCTTGATTATTTTCAAAATATCACATTTCGAGCAAAACGCGTTTTAAAGTATGACATCTTGCTTCAAGTAATGGTATCGGCTTTTACTAAAACACTTGTAGTTTTTGTTCTATGAAACGGAACATGATAAACTTGGTATTTTTATAAAGCTAATAAAATGGTTCATAAAATAAAACCATAAAGAATTGTCAATATTTGGCAAAATTCATAGTTTTAGGGTAGTCGGATACCCTAAATTGGTTACTGATAAAAGGAAATGATATCCTGTGTAAAAATTTCCAGATAGCGATAATATAATAATGAGGCTTAAATATAATTCTGTATTGAGAAACTCATCATATTTTTTTTAACTGAAACTATTCATAACTACTAGTAACTCTATCTAATTTGGTACCCAATAAAGAACACCTAACATGGTTAAGGAGATGAATAATGCCATGGGAAGTAGGTTTTCGTTGCAAAAATAGTTCCTTCCAATATTTATGACCTATATATTGCAAAAAGTGTGAAAAAAGAAAGAAAATAACATATACAAAATAACAGATAATTGTTATTTTATTCACAGCATTCACATCCTCGCCAAAGAATTCGACCACATTTAGAATGACTGATGCTCTTATACTCTACCCTACATCCCCTGCGCAATGTTTCCCAACCATACACAGCATAGCAGAAGGAATATTAGACATTGTCTATACCAGGGGCTAGCAACCTTTTAACTCCGGCGTGCCAAACCAATCTGCTAATATGATTCAGCGTGCCATACAGTAGAACATGTTTAAAACTTTTAGATTCCAGCGATAATACCTGTAGAGTTAGAGAATAGAGGTCCAATAATATGTAGATTTATAATATTTTTATATTAATTTTGCATCATTTAAAGATATTTCTTATCATATAAATAAACAGCTTAAAATATATATTCATTTCTTCAACAAAAATTTAAAAAAAATAAAGTTATACACATGTTAGCATTGTCATCAGCTACAGTTTTAAAGAAATTTATTTGAACTTGATTGGATGAATAGAAAGTATTTTATTAACGTTGAAAATTTGAACAAGATAAATATAGGAGTAAGCTAACAGTAGGAATTGAAAAATAATAATAAACGTTTGTAAATGCTTTGTGTTTCATGGGAAAAAAACACCGATTGTTAAATGCTACAACAAATTAACATTTGGCAATATTATAGTTTTTGTCGCTTTGTGTGAAAGAAAAGCGAATTATTACTGCTATAAAGATGAAAAATTATAAATATAATGAATCATAACTTATTGGGAATAGTATACAAACTTATAAAAATGAAATAACATTTAGAACAATAAGCACGTCTTTTTGACCATTCACACATTAGTTCAATGTTCATAAAGATGTATCTATGGACCCCATATCTGTGTGCCAAATAATTACTATTCACAAATATGATAAAGAAAGTCATGTTATTTCCTCTTTTTCTTTGCAATACATGTTCCCACTAGGGATTTATTTTTCCATGAAAGCAAAAAATAACTCCCCTGTTCTTCACAGACTAGTATGCGTTTTCTCCTATGCTGTATTTCCCCCTCTAATTTACGAAAACAACCGCGTCGTTTCAAATAAGAATTAATGCGCTCTTACAATGGAAAAATAAACAAAATAAACCAAAAAAGGAAGAAGAAATGGTGGCTAAAAAGGAACAGGGATGGATAGAATGCTTTTAGAGTATCCGCTTTAAGTTTTGTTTAGTAGGAGATTTTGCTTATTTTTATCGCCTCTGTCACGTTAATTTCTACAATAAAATAAATGCGAATTTGTTTGCCTTTTATAAATTTAACTCTGTGGCCCAACAGTCCATGAGAGCCAAGGCCTGCTGTGCTCAGCTTAGTATACGCGACGTTGGGCCCTGAGGTGCATGAGCAGATGTTCCGGTCAAGTAGTCAGTCTGACGCGAAAACCCCCAGTGTTATGTTCCCAAGCAAGCTTGGTGCTCATTTTATCGACCCAGTCAAGGGATGAAGGCTGAGTCAACCTTGCCCAGCCCGGGGTTTTTAGGTTCGAACCTGTGGTATGGAAGCGCTGATGGACTAACCACTCAGCAACTGGGCTTCTATGCATTTTATAAGATTATTAATTTTGAAATATAAAATTCTTTCAACTAATAAAATTGGTTTTATTATATTAGAAACAAATATTTTTAGCAAAAAAAATTAAATCACATTTTTGTCATTTTTAATGAAGATGCAGATTGATTTTGGTTCCATTTCAGACCCCTGGGACATGGTATCAATTTTTTATGCGGCTCCATATATGTGTATACCAATTTTCTCGATGTAATTTTAATAGACCTGTTCCTCCCTACAGGAGGTACCTTTCCTCAAACAATGCGAAGCTGAACAAGATATTTATTTTTGTCGCGTGCATACAAGCCAAACCAAAACTCAAAGGATCTTTTACATGAAGCATAATCATAAGACGTGGACGTTCATTTTTTGCATCATGAAGATCAATAGGCTTGGTCCAGTGTCAAAATCGCAATTTTTGACGTACAAAGCCACCGCCAAACCATATATTTCGCCAAGTCGGCTTTTAAATAAAAATAAATATTTGTTTTTACAATTATGCTGTGTTAGAGAAAACATAAAAGAGTATCCCACAAATTGTTTGACTACACTCAAGAGCCAAAACATTATGACCACCCCTACATTTTGCAATGAACTCGCCTCGATGACGTGAAAGGAATCATTCCTTCACTTGCTACTGTGTGTGATGGGAAAGGCTGCGGATCTAAGCGACTTTAATAGAGGGCAGATTGTAATGGCGCAAAGGCTCGGAACAAGTATTTCCGAAACTGCACGACTCGTGGGTTGTTCGCGATGTACAGTTGTTAGTACTTATAAAAAGTGGATTAATGATGGTGAAACCAGCAGTAGACGACATGGTGTTAGACGTCCCCACCCTATCAAAGAAAAAGGTCGTCGGAGACTGTCTGGCATGGTGAAGCAAAACCGGAGCGAGACAGTGGCTCAGCTGACAGCCCAATACAATGCAGGGCCAAGTAGAATAGTATCGGAGCACACTGCTCAGCGGAACACTGTTGGATATGGGGCTACGCAGCAAACGTCTCACTCGTGTGCCTTCGCTGAATAAGCGTCATCGCCAACTGTGCCTGTGCTGGGCCCGGGAACACCACGACTGGTCCATGGATCAGTGGGAGAGAGTTGCCTGATCAGATGAATCATGGTTTGTAATTCATCACGCTGATGACCGTGTCAAGATACGCCGTCTTCCACGTGAACAGTTGCTCTCTCAATGTACAGTAGGTCATACACAGGCTGATAGTGGTGGTATTATGCTTTGGAGGTTGTTCTCTTGGGCATCTCTGGGACCCGTGGTTGGGGTAGAGCAGACCATGAATGCTACAGGGTATCTGAACACCATTGCGGGCCAGTTGCACCCTTACATGGCCTCTGTTTTTCCAGCTGGAAATGGAATATTCCAATAGGACAACGCCCGTGTCACAAGGCTAAAACTGTGTTGGAGTGATTCCAGGATCATGATGCTGAATTTCAGTTAATATCCTGGCCACCTAACTCACCGAATCTCAATCCGATAGAACACATTTGGGATGTCATGGGTCGGCAGCTCACTGTTCAAAGACGACCATTTCGCAATATCTCGGATTTGCGGGACCGTTGCTTAAACATCTGTTACAATCTGTCTCCGGCCATCTACCAAGGACTTATGACATACATGTCAAGGCGGATTGAAGCTTTGTTGCGCACCAAAGGTGGGCCAACTCGTTATTGACAGGTGGTCATAATGTTTTGGCTCTCGAGAGTATATCGAACAATTTAGCACTTTTATATTAAAAATGTAGTTAAAGTACTCTTCTGCATTGTAACAGAATTAACCACAACTACTATTTTAAATTAAGAAGATTAATTTTAAATTAAGAGAAATATTTGTTATAATTCAATGTTTTTAAGAAGTAAATATCCGCCTTGTATAGAAGCTGATGCGCATGAAATCTGTCGATGCTCTAAGTCTCCAAGTTGGGAGTTTCGAGAGTGGGTTTTGGCATCGTCCAATGTTCTCGCCTCTTGACCGTGGTTCAAAATTACAGTAGAACGACGTTTATCCGAACGTTTATTATCCGGAGCGTCAAATATCTGAACCAAAGACCGGATATGCCTTCGAACAGTGCAATGCTCAACAATTGCTTCGTGTGAATCCAAAAGTGACGGGAAACCCCAAGGTGAGGGATATTTGGGGAATTTCATTTGTCTGATTTGGTAAACATCAACGCGGAATATTAGGTCAGTTTGTTCCCAAGTAAGGAGATGCATACGTGCTTTTTCATTGAGTTTTGTTGATGTAGAAACCTGGATAGTATGCGATGAAGACTGTGGATTTCAAATGCTAAATGATGACAAGATTGTGACTTCCGTGCAAGAAGAATTTGACCATATCGACGATGAAACGGATGAAGACGAGAACAACAAAAATGAAAGTAGCAAGTGTTCACCAAATGCTGACGCTTTTATGCGATATAGACAGTTATGGCGTGGTACGAACAACAATCAGAGTTCCGTCCTACTCAACAACTGCTGCTGAAGAGCATCACAAACCTTGCAGTGAAAAAACGAAGGTGTACAATCGTGCAGCGAAAAATAAGTGATCATTTTTCACATTAAAGGTAAAATTGCGACATTTTGCACCTATTTTGCTTTTTCTTCAAGCCGTTCCTCTCATATGATGATTTTCAATATTCGTAGGGTCTGGTTTCGCATACTGCATAGATCGCATTCGGGTTTTGGTTATCTGAACAATCTCGCATCCGAATGGTGTCCGGTCCCAATTGATTCGGATAAACGACTTTTTACTGTACTAAATCCGCCTTCAGTATCACTTATAACACTTCACAAGGTGATATAAATTAAAATTAAATTAAACTGAAAAAAATCAAAGATTCAATTTTAACTTCAAACAAATGAATTGAATTTTTAAAAATCTTTGAATTTTCAGAAAAAATTATTTGTATCATTTTTTGCATCTCACTCATATCAGTACATTTTTACTTTCTTAAAAAAATCACGTTATCTTGATTAAGATTTTAAACGCATAGTAATTTTGAAATTTTCTTTTTATTAATTAATAAGATTTATTCATTTATTACCAGAAAATGTAACTTATCAGGCATTATATTATAAATATACATTTTAACAATTTTAAAATATAACCTAATTTATATTTTTAAGTGAATACAGTTTTAAATATTTCTGCTTTTGATTTATTAGCCTATTAATAACAAACGTAATTGCTTGAAAGCTTCTATTATATTAATTATGATTTTATTTATATTGTCTAAAAAGAAAAAAATTAGTATAATCTCAATATACACCTTGGAAAATTGTGTTTATATTAGTTTTTGAAACATTATTCTGATTAAATCTCACATGTCCAAAATCAAACATCGTATATTCAAATGTAATCTGAGAAAAATTTAGTTGAAAAGGCAGAGATAACGCTAAAACAAGTTTAAATAGTGTTCAATTAAATAGAAAAAAAATGTTATTCCACAAAAATTATAATAAAAAACATCCTTGTTCGAAAATAATGTGAGCACTGCAAAATATTATTTTCTATTAACCATGCATTTAATTTCCGATATTGATTTCTTTATCTCAGATTTATGCATTAGTTGAATATAAATGTAATACTTATATTTTCTGAGCATAAACTATATTTTAGAATCAACTTTCCGTTGAACTTACTATATAATTTAACTACTAAACGTATTTGAATTCACATCCAAAATCCAGTCACTATATTATGCCTTACTTAGTTCAAGAGTGGGTGGAAAAGTAATTCAAAATTTTCATTCCACTTATTAATTTCATTCCGGTACCTGTTTCCAATAATACTTCTGAATTGCATGATTCTCATTAAAATATGTTTTGCTTAAGGTATCCAACTACCCTAAAATTGTGAATTTTGCCGAAAATGTTTTATGATTTTAATTTATACGCCATCTTATTAGCTTTTTAAAAATACAAAGTTTATCATTTTCCGTTCACTAGAACAACAACTTCAAGTGTTTTAGTAAAAGCAGATGTCATTACTTTAAACAATATGTCCATCTGTAAAATGCGTGTTACTCGAAATGTGTTTTTTTTAAATGCTGAAACGGGGCAGCGCGATTGCTAAAAAAGTTTTGAAAATAATTAACTGAATTTTTTTCTTTCAGTTCTGTATAATAGAAGAATTGTTTTAACCTTCAGGTTTATTAATCACTGTTTTTTAAGCAATTTCATATAATAACCGAGATAAAATGCTCTAGTTTTTGTAAAAAATAAAATATTGCTTATCCTGATAGTCATTTCAAAAATGTATAACATAGCAACACATTAGAATGAAAAAATTGAAAATTTGTTTATAAACTTTTGGTACAGAATGGTCCACGTTTATGCTATTTTTTGTCAATTTTTACACATTTCTTATCATTTTAGTAATAATATAGTGTCTTTCTCTTCTTAATTTTAGCGTTTTTTTTTAAATGTGCTAAACAAATATAAAAACCAAAAACGATTCCCATATATCCATTCTATTAAAAATAGTTATCGCAAGTAGTCGGATACCGTAATGTGATTAAAGTTTTCTCGTGCTTGTCTTTACCTGAATTTGATTGAAACACAAAACACACATGTTTCATTAATGTATTAGCTTTATGAACGATATTTATGTTATAATTATAAATGCTGCATTTAGAAAAGCATTAATCATGCGTTAGGATTTTAAACTTCGACACATTTAATGTGAGTAAAATCTTCCATATATGATGTACTTCGAAAACTATTAAACTAGGAAACTTGGACCGTTGTTGAATGGTTCTATGAACTTCGCTCTGTAAAGAAACGCAAGAGCTTTTGGAGACAGACCTCATAGTTTGGAACCGTGGTCAAGTGAACAGGACAAGATCTGAACAGGCACCACCAACTCTAACGTACCACACCTTGACAGGATTAGCATTCTTCAGCCTCTCAAAGCAAGTGGCATCGGAACTGAAATCTGCTTTTTCATTGACTCTAGGTATCGAACTCATGACGTGCCTGAACACGAGTTTGGACCATAACCACCAAGCTATCGTTCTCATCCAAGCAGTGGAAATAGGTACTTTAAGAGAACTTGGAATCCTTTGAACAATTTTTTTTATTTACGTATTTAAAAATTATATTTTAGCAGTATCATATAATGTTTCTATTCAAGAAAATGATACGAGACGATATTTTCTATATATTATTCACACAATTTTAATTAATTTTTATTTTTTGAAGAAAATTTGTAAAATTTTAAAATCTTGCACTTTTTGTTATTTTTAATTTGCTGACCTAAATTTTGTTCGGCAATATTCTTAAGGACGTTTAAAACAACTTTACTGATCGATTTTACAATAACGTAATTCATTTTTGAGAAGAAAAAATGAAATGTTGATATGCATGCTAAAATTCAACAAAAAAGTCAATATTTCCTACTTTTTAATTTTTTTAAAAGTATTCTGTTTACAGCAGTGTTTCTCAAACTGTGGGGCGAGCCCTCTTTGGGGGCACGATATTACTACAGGGTTGACGTAAACACATTAAAAAATCGAAAACTAAAAAATTTTTTTAAAAAATATATTAATTTACTGAAAATAAATAAACAAAATACAAAAAATAAAATACACATTTATACAGATATAATACACTTATAAATGTATCAGTACTGCACATCATATTTTATAACTAATTTAACAAAACAAAAAGTTAAGAACATTTTAATAATTACCAGTAACCTTTATGGACTGTCACGTATAAAATTTTATAAAAAATTAATACTTATCTTGATAATATATATGGTTTATAATTAATTCTTTAACTGCCAATTAAAAGTTACGCGATTCAATCCCAAGTGTCATCGTTTTCCTCGTACCCAGGCGAATGTAATGTATGGGGGGGGGGCGGAAGATTAAGTTAGTAAATCCTCTGAAATAAGTAAACCCTTCTCAAACACTGTTAAGGTCATTTTATTGCATTCTAAAGCCTTGGGAATATTTTCTTATGAAAAGCAGTGTCCAGAAAATGCCCATTGGCTGAGTCGTAGCCTACCAAGCTTGCACACAAAAGGCCCGGGGTTCAAATCCCAGGCTGTGTAAGGTCGACTAAGCCTTGCATCCCATCAGTGGGTAGATAAACTTGCTTGGATACTGCACACTGGGGCTTTCACGTCAGATTGACCACTTGACCGAAACATATGCACATGCACTCCATCGTCTAAGGTCATGAAAACTGAGAGTCACAGCAGGCCTTGGCCTTCATTGGCTGTTGCGGCACTGAATTCAGCCAAGTGTACAGAAAAGATCGTACTTCGGAAAGATGTATATATTCAATAACAATTAAGGGACAATTAAGCGAAACGTTTATATACACCGGTGGCACTTAATTGGTTAAATTCGTATTGTAGTTTTACCATTAAAGTGCAGTATAATTGAATTCAATACATTGCTATTGTATGGAGGGGGGAGGGCACGATGAAAATTATGATTGAATATTGGGTCGTAAATGCTGAAAGTTGAAGAAGGACTGGTTTACAGCAAAACGAATCCCTAATTTTATTACATGCTTTATTTATAACAAACAGGGAAAATGGAAGTGATTGGTAAATAATTGTGGAAGGAGTAGCATTTTGAATGCACTAATGTATCGAAAAAACACAAACTGAGAGAAACCATTGTAAAGTTTATAATTCTGAAAAAGTAACTATAATAAGCTCAAATGAATTTAAAATACAACTTTAAGACGTTATTTAAATATTTTGCTTTAAATTAATAGCAATTTCGTATTTTTTCAACCCATACATTTTTATAAATTTTCTATTTTTTGAGAGTATTAATTGCAGAAGAAAATTCAAAAAATTGTTATTTTTTTTTCTGTCATGACAGAAATTTTAGTTTTTTCCTTCACATAATACTGAAGTATTATATTTGTATATATTTGTATAAAAAGCATATAAAGAAAAACAAACTGAAATTTTTAAATTATTTATATAAAATTTCTTAATTCAAAAAATTTGCATGCATACATTTTACAAAGAAGACAAATTACATTTTTGTGATGCCTCGATAATGTCCTTCTTTCTAAATTACACCTTTTTTGTAGTTAATATTTTAAAATAGATTTTTTTTTATCAAAACGCTTTTTTTTTCTAAAAAGGGGGCTTAGTCTAATTGCCTAATAGGTTGATTTACATTTTTTTAATGAAATTCTATCTAACTTCTAAATTTCTGGCATACACAAGTGATATATCAATCGAGAAATAATAATGAAAAGAATAAGATTAAATAAAATTGATAGTTCGGTGATACCAAGTCATCTGAATTATAATATCACGACTGTGATTATTGCGCCACCGGAGCCGCGCCCCACAAAGTATATTAAATAACTGTATATTTATAATTTCGAACTTGTGGTGAGTGAGTGAGTGAATATTAACGTCGCACTGTTCAGCAACACGGGAGCTTTTGGCGACGGACAACGTAATTTTGAACCATGGTGAAGTGATGCGGACGACATCTGAGCTGGCACCCTCCTTTCCTAACTACCACACCACACCAACGGGAGGACGTTTGAGCTATCGACGGATTTAATTTGCAACGCACCTCTACATGGCGCACCTTCAGTGGTACTGGGCTCGAACTCATGACACGCTAGCCATGATCCGATGCTTTGACCACTCGGTTTCGAACTTGTTATAGTAATTAAACAATACAAATCATTAGAAATCATGTATAACATATTAAAGACAGCTAATAATTTTATTAAATTTTTTAACATAACAGTATCCATTAATATGCCATATTGCTTTAATTAAGAAAATACATAAAGTTGACAATTTCTGTACTTCTATTAGGATAATATCCGAACAATTTTCGGAATCGTTACCGTATTTTAATATTGTATTAATTCTAAGATTTTAAGGAACTACAGAACATAACTATCCCTTTGCCAATCGAATGATATGACCGTATATTTCCACAATAAGTCGAGAAATTTGGGATTTTTTTTCAAGGTAAAAAATAATACAAATTTTAAGATGATTCACATTTAAGGGTTTTGATACGCCACACGGCATTTAAAAAGCAGTTGAGGTGATGGAATAAAAAGTATGTGGTTTTTGAATTTAACCCTCTCTTTAAAAGGTGATTCCGTTCGATTAAAATACCAACAACCTGTCGTGTGAAAATTAAATGCATTTTTCAATTATTTTTACAACAATTTTATAATTAATATCTTCCACATAGTATGGACACGTAAAATTAATAAATTTCCATTGATTTTAATTTTGTGTGTTGTTTGCTTCTCTCTCTCTCTATATATATATATAGCTACATTTCTCTTTTTTGGTTTGTCATGGTTCCATGTTCTTGGTTCTACCGGTCTGATCTTAAGATTCTTGGGATTTATTAGTCTTCTTTTTAATTATTTACTGCTATATATATATATATATATATATGGTAAAAATAATAATTATAATCCCAATATCAATTTTTATCCGGAATATTTAAAGCTTCTTAAAATTAATAATAATCCTGTTATAACTAATTACTTGGATGTATCATTATATATTAAGGACTATAAATTACATAGCAATATTTATGATAAAAGAGATGATTTTAATTTTAACATTCTTAAAGTTCCATCATGGAATTCTAACTTATCCATCTCAATATATCGAAATATTATTTTGAATTATATTTATCGTAACAAGGTATTAGTTAGTGATAAATCTAATATATATTTAAATATTAATAACTTTATTAAACATTGTATAGAACTAAGTTACCCTATTAAATTTATAAAATGTTATATAACACATAAATAAAAAAAGTTTTTTCAGTTATACAGTTTATAGATAGATGGCGCCTCTAGCTATGTAATTTTGTAATAATATATTTTATTAAAAATTAATCGTTTATGTCTGGATGGTATTTTTTATTTTATATAAATTTTAAAATAAAATATATAGAAATTTTAAAAGTATATATATATATATATATATATTGTAACATTGCTACTTTCTCAATACATAATAATTATATGCGTTACTGTTATTGTCCATAAGAAGCGAGTATGTATTCACGTGGTAAGTCTATTAGTTTGGCTTTGATTTTAAATATTTTAGTAATTATTAAAAGCTATAACATTATAGTATTACATTAATAGCTTATGGTTTTATCTTAATATAGTTAAACTTCTCTAGAAATTTATTGCTTTCCTATGGCCAGAATACTGGCAAATTCAGGTGAAGGTTGGCTGGCCAGAAAACTTTGTTTAAACCTGCATTCCTAGTTCCTAAGGCTGGGAGTTTGCTTCTAGTATTTCTGTGGCTAAATCTTTCCTATTATGACGATAGTTATCTTAGGTTTATAACTATTTTTGTATATTTTTGTAATGTATATATATATATATATATATATATATACATATATATATATATATATTAAACGTACAATCACTCAGTGTATCTAAATTAAAGCTCATAAAGTCAGAGATATATATTTTATAGAACTCAATTTCTTATTATGTTTTTTTTTAATTTGAGGAATAATGAAAAAAAATCAACTGCTATTTCTTAAGCAAGTTAGATAGTAAAATTAATATATACATTTTAATAAACATTACAATTGGCAGTCCCTATTATTTAAATTAACTGTATATTTAAATCGATTACTTCCGAAGAAATATGATTTCGATATATACGCATATCATCGTGTATCATACGGCAGTATCATTTGATAGATGTTAGGCCAATTTGAAACATGCGGTACATTCCTTAAAAGAAAACAATATTTTCTCTTGCATTCAGTATCGATCTATTATCCAAGGGATGATTTCCGCAGTTCTTACCGATGAATCCATTTAGCCAATAGAAGGATCTGCGCTATCATCCCCCTGATTTTTAGAAATCCATTTCTCTTAAATCAGGAGATTAAAGGTAATGAAATTGATACGTTTTATGGTTATTCTAAATAAGCGTCTTAATAAAAGTACAATACAATTTAATTGGATGTTTTGCTGTTTTTTATAACAACGGTAAAAAGACAACAGTTAATAATCCTACCTCGTATAAACATATAATTTTTATAATTTATAAATTATATATATATATATATATATATATACTGCGCCTTTTCTCTCTGATAATATTTTAAAACACTTCATATTCTAAAATTAAGTATGGGTGCTTAATTTTTGTTATATATTTTCTTAGAAATACTTGAATGTATTGCAATTATATATATATATATATATATAATGCTCATTTACATTATTGTTAATTATGGTTATATTCATTATTAACCTCTCTTGCAAATATTTTTGTTTATACATATTTATATTTGTCTATTTCTTCCGGATTCCTATGGTAATTTAATATTGCAATTTCTATTCTATTGCTGTTATATTCACCCACGTGGGTTTTAGGCTTTTGCCTTAGTTTATACTGGGAGCTATTGTGTAGAAACAATTTCTGCTGCAGGAGAAGGTTGAGATCTCACAAACATTGTTTAATCCTGTTTCACTGTCCTAAACCAGTGACAGCTCGAGAAATCATAATAGTTTTCCCCTCTAGCTACATTTCTTTTTGGTTTGTCTTGGTTCCATGTTCTTGGTTCTTCCGGTCTGATCTTAGGATGCTTGGGATTTATTAGTCTTCTTTTGAATTATTTACTGCTATATATATATATATATATATATAAACGGGTAAACGTGACTCGTTCACTTTCTAATTTATTTAGTCACAAACTCATCATTTTTAAATCATCACATTTACTAAAAAAACGGAAGCTAACAGCGAAATCTACTTTATTTTTAGAACATTTTAGAATTTGTTCTTTATAACTTGTCTTTTTTAAGTTAAGAGGAGGGAATTATAAGGATAATCTTCGCTCGTATACTACAAAACAGTATATAGAGAATAATCTTCGCTAGTATACTACAAAACAGTATATAGTCCTTTAACATCCTGAAATACTCAGTGAAGTTTACAAGTAATGGCTAACTAATATAATAATGTTTCTCCTTATATTACAAATAAAAATCAAGATTGATTTTTTTTTTTTTTTTTTTTTTTTTTATACTGTTTTTTTTTTTTTTTTTTTTTTTTTTTTTTTTTTTTTTTTTTTTTTTTTTTTTTTTTTTTTTTTTTTTTTTTTTTTTTTTTTTTTTTTTTTTTTTTTTTTTTTTTTTTTTTTTTTTTTTTTTTTTTTTTTTTTTTTTTTTTTTTTTTTTTTTTTTTTTTTTTTTTTTTTTTTTTTTTTTTTTTTTTTTTTTTTTTTTTTTTTTTTTTGCTAACTACGTATATATAAATCATCAAAAAAAAAAAAAAAAAAACTGTTTAACATCATAAATAATAATTTATTTTTCCAGCAAATGAAAAAAAAAAAAACTGATAATCAAAAAAAAAAAAATATCATAAAAATAAATATTTATTTCAAGATTGCAATATTTTTTTAATCTTGTAAGTTGCAATATCTCGGATAATTTTTCTTTGGCAAGCTTGAGAGATAACAGCTCATTTTAGGTAAGTAATAATTAGATCCTACGCTATAATGGCCTTATCACAAGTACACGTTCAAAGCAATTTTTGGTCCGATTCGTGCAATTTTTACTCCGTTGCGATAGCAACAACTTTTGCCAGTGAGCTGAAAAAGTTGCTCCAAATAAGATTCTTGAAATTCCAGCAATGGTATTCTTCGGCGCCATACGTCATAAACAAGATGGCGGTAACGATGGTAGCTGTGCATCAAACGCATCAGATATGGCGTATAATATTTTAATGGTGTACAATATTTTAACGGCGTATAATATTTTAAACAAAATGGTGCTCCATTTCTGCTTACGCTCATCAACAAAAGCCGATGGTTGTTTTCGAAGCAGAAAAAGCGGCGAGTTATGTGTAATGTGGAGACAGAATGCAGCTGACGTCAGAGCATGTCGTTTTGTTTACAGCAACCCTTCACCCTCAGATTCGGTGAAAAAATGGGCCAAAAAGTTGCACGAAAAATGTACGTGTGATACGGCCTTTTGAGTGGTGTTTATGGCATATCGCATACTCAATTCTACAGTTTACGTTAATAAAATAAGTACATTATATTGCAAATAATGTTTGTAATCATTTCGTGTCCGACTTCATGATTAATCCATTAAGGCTACTTTCATATCAGCAAGATCTCCACCTGAACAAACATGAGGAGAAGGTGCCATGACAGCTGTATATTGAATTCACTATTTTTCAAAGTAAAAGTAAAATGAGACACACTCGGCTTTTTAAGAAGAAGTGTCACCCAGAAAATGAGTTTCACATTACCCGTTAAAAGAAACAAATCATAATTACACGGAAAATATATTTTAAAAGATACTGCATTATTTCTTCTCTACTAATGATTAACGAACTTCAACAATGAAAAGCCGATGTCACACTAGTCTATCGTCAAGGAATGCAGTCAGGGTATCAAGTTGTCTGAGTCTTCATTTGTGAAAAAGTAACAGATTAAGAAAAGTTATAAATACTGAGTTTCGTAATCAAAAATTGTTTCTTCTTCTGTGTACTCTAATCTACACAAGTTTTGACGTACACTAATGCCGTTTCACGAAATGTAGTTGTACGTGATGATCATCGCTACTCAATTCTACAGTTTACTTAATAATGTACTTATTTGCAAATATGTTTGTAATCATTTCGTGTCCGACTTCATGATTAATCCATTAAGGCTACTTTCATATCAGCAAGATCTCCACCTGAACAAACATGAGGAGAAGGTGCCATGACAGCTGTATATTGAATTCACGATTTTTCAAAGTAAAAGTAAAATGAAACACACTCGGCTTTTTAAGAAGAAGTGTCACCCAGAAAATGAGTTTCACATTACCCGTTAAAAGAAACAAATCATAATTACACGGAAAATATATTTTAAAAGATACTGCATTATTTCTTCTCTACGTAATGATTAACGGAACTTCAACAATTGAAAAGCCGATGTCACACTAGTCTATCGTCAAGGAATGCAGTCAGGGTATCACAGTTGTCTGTAGTCTTCATTTGTGGAAAAGTAACAGATTAAGAAAAGTTATAAATACTGAGTTTCGTAATCAAAAATTGTTTTTCTTCTGTGTACTACCACAATTGCTACACAAGGCCGTCATTATTGACGGATGTCATGACGCAGTGCAGTCTTTCATGAAGATTTTGCCTGTTTTTAGAAAAATGCTTACATCAACGATGAATCATCTGCTCTCTCATTACATCCACAATACATGTACTTAACATAACTGACAGTGAACGATCCCCGGGCGCTTTTGGGGGGGGGTCAAATCATTATCCGACGTTTGATCTTGTATTTGAAGAAATGAAAACCGAGATCTTACGCTTAACGACGACTCTAATATTTGTTTTTAATTTCTTGCAGCAGCACTTAAAGACTACATCGATACCAGGAAAGAAAATATTCAGCACAAACAAGCAAGGAGCAAAAACAAGTTGAAAACAAAAAAAGATTAAAATAGAAGCATCAGCTTCATCAGAAAATCAGCTAGATTTTAGTGCTTGAAAAGACTAACTTGACCTTCAATACTTATGGTAGACGTTTCAAGAAACAACAGGACAAATCTCTAGACAAAACACAATTTGGAGACGGAATAACCTTTAGTCTATGTAGGTGACCCACGACCAGTCTGAAAGCAACCTCGGCATGCTGTCAAAAGTGATTTAGAATCTTATTTAGCATCTTCTTTTCAGATTTACCACAAATTAATCCCCTTAGTTAATTTTCACGCAATTTTTAGTTTCTCTACCTTAAGGATAAAATAGCATTTTATGAGCCTTTGGAGGTTAAATTGCGAATTGCTACCCGTTGGGCAGTACATTGGGAATCCATTTTAATAGTATTACACTAGTATTTTCCCCTTTTTGATTATTTTTTACAAATATTTATACGCAATGTTGTAAGCTAACTTTTTTTTTTTTTACCAGAAGAAAGTACCACAATTATATAAAGCCGCAATCCAAATACCAGGAAATTCTGCCGAATAAATTTTGCTACATCTATCTTAAAAATATAAAGGTTAACTATAAATATTTTTAAGTAAGCAAACAAATTTTTTTTAAAAATATTTTTTGAAAATTCGGTATTGAAGTATAATTTTTCAACATTATATGTAATTAAAAATTAATCAAATACGTAAAACTTCTATATTTTTAAAATTGATTCAATTGTTTTAAGCAAAATAAAAACTAATTATTACTCTTTAAAAAGGCATATACTGCGCCGAGGAACTTAATTTGAAACAAGATGTTTATGATACAGGATTTTAATTAAATATTTTACAGCAATTTATACATTTTAATAATATGAAGATTATGATTGAAACATAGAAACTTTTTGTAAAGGACGAACATAAAAAAAAAAGACTTTATTTGTAAAATTGCTTTTCAGAATGATTTATCGCTCAAGGAGTTTTGATAATCCTAGATAATCTTCATTTTAATGAATAAATTAAAAGCAAA
The DNA here is from genome assembly GCA_019973975.1 of Trichonephila clavata. NCBI lineage: Eukaryota > Metazoa > Arthropoda > Arachnida > Araneae > Nephilidae > Trichonephila > Trichonephila clavata. The sequence continues at coordinate 43,399 of BMAO01002330.1, forward strand.
AAAGGGTAAAAAAAAGAAAAATTTAATGAATAACAATTTTTTAAACTTATGCTATGCTGTTTTTTATCAGAAATATGAATGTTTTTTTCTCCTTTTTAATCTTTGTTCATAACTGCTTTTAATTTGAACGAATCGTTTCCATTCATTTTCAAGGGGATTTAAAAATCTTCTCTTAATGAGAATTCCCTTGACAAAATTACGAAATATATCATTAGTGGCTCTTTACATCAGGAAGCTCAGAAAATTCAAACCATATTTTTTTCTCCATCAAAATAATCTAGAAAAGCAAATCTAAACACATTATTTTTCTTAATTACACTTGAGCTTGATTCTAAATAAGTGAGCTATAACTTGAATCTGAATGTTCAGTAATTTCATCCATCAATTTTAGTAAAAAAATAATGTAGAGCTTCATTTAAATTTCAAAATAAAACTCTCAACTGAAATGACGGATGCATTTAGACACGTTTAGGGACTTGAGATATTTTTAATTCGATGCATATTGAAATTCTATTCAGATATTTATTTCGAGTGGTATTTTGACATTTCATTCATCATATACATATATTGAATGGTTAGGTGACTGCTATGTGTGGATTTCTCGAGGTATTTCATCGAAGAGATTATTAATGCACACTTTGCACTTCTAAACTATAATTAAAATATTTAATATACCTCCAAAACACAGCTACTTTAAGTATTAAATATTTTTCCTTTCTGTATGTTCATATTCTATGCTTACAAATATGGTTATAATAATTCTAATTTACAAGTTTATCAATTACGTTAGAACTTCTGCGCGTGATTTTTATAACAGTTCCACTACTTTATTGTATTGTAATACTATATTTTTACGATTCAGTACATTTGATAGAATTGCAAGCATTTTAATATAGGTTTTAGTAACTGTTATTGACAAGAAGAATGAGTTTATACAGTGCAAGTAATATAATTAATGTTATATTATTTTGAAGGGTATTTTATACATGTATGATACAAATGTAAATTTTTAAAGATATTTGCAAATAATTTGCTTAGAAAAATTAGTAGAATGTAGTGATGGTTACTTAAGGGGTCTCAGGGGTGTTAATTTTTCTGGAGGGCTGAAAATCTAAACAATATTCAAATACATATAAATCTTTTAAATTAAAATTAAATAATTCGAGACATTTACACATTATTTATAAAGGAATGATGCTTCAGAATAGTGTAAAATGTTTAAAATATAAGATCATAATTTTAAAAATTATAAGCATGTGAAAATAAGACATTTTTATAAGAAATATTAATTAAGTTTTACTGCGCGCACTCTAATTTCTAAAATAGTAGCCTTTGATGCATACAACTTTATAGAATTATAAAATGTATCTATTTCAAAATTTTGAAACTAAAATTTTTTTATTTTTTAAAAACCATTTATTATTCTATTTATTTAAATTTACTAAGGTTTAATAAGGATACATTTGACTTTATAAATCAACTTATTGCTATCAATTAAAGCTAATACTTTTGAAAATAGCATACGCGCAGTTAAACTTAATTAATATTTCTTATAAAAAATTTCTTATTTTCATATGCTTATAATTTTTAACATTATGATATTTTGTACATTTTACACTTTTCTGAAGCCTCATTTCTTTATAAATAAAGTGTAAAAGATTTGAATTACCTAATTTTAATTTAAAAGAGTTATATGTATTTGAATATTGTTAATATTTTCTGCCTTCCAGAAAAAGTTAACACCCCTGAGACCCCTCAATAAAAATATCATTACCTAGATAGGAGTTCGTAGCTTTTAAGCTATCAGCCGCAAACAAAAAAACAGTCCCTTAGCATCGATGGAGTTGATTGTCAAAAAACAAATCTTAAAAAAATTACAGGATACAGCAGTTAATTTTACGCAATATCCCAAAGGTATCTAACAGCTTTTACAACGCTCAGACACTGTTAGCGTCACTGTCTAAAAATACAAGTACGTAATGATAAAGATTATCCACAAGCCACCACTAGATAGTGAACTCTCATCAACAGAAAAAATATAATTTTATTTCCTCAATATATTTATTGTTTGCGGAGCTATCTCTAGCGTTTTCTCTAAAAATCCACTGACGACATAGATCATGTTATTTTAGATTGTTTTTCATAATTTCCAGAAATATCTATTTGGTGCTCAAATCACCAAAAATGACGCCAACTTGGCTGTATCACCAATATTTCGCCAAATTTCAATTGAATCATTATTCAAAGGTAAGGGACAGCGTTGTTTGCGAGTATTACAATTTTTTATCACAAAAGAAGTACAAAGGAGAAATAAAATTAACGTATTAAGATCAGTCAGTACGCTAAAAATCTTGAAATGATCGTTTTTGAGTTTTTGATATTTCTGAAATCTGTATTTCATTACCTTTCTAGGGATATAACGCATATGCCATATTTTCAATTAGAAGTACGTGAAAATGACATTTAAAAATCATCAACTAACGGTCCACTCACACTTTTCACAGATATTTACCTTTTAAATGTCCTGAAACAATTGCAAAGCCTTCTTTTTATTGATTCATACGCAATTAACTTTAGATAACGGTATAACTGTACAATTAACTGTTAAGATTTGTAGTGGAATTTATATTTAGATGGTTGGTGTGATTTAAACTACAATGAATATATAATGAAGAATAAATAAATATTTATGGATTACTAATTTTGACAAACTAAGATTTTTTATAAAAAATACTGCTTTTTAAAAATTATGTTTTTAAAAATGTGTTTAAAAAATGAAATTCTTCTAAATTTACTGTATGTGAATACACTGGCAGCTTACATTATGTATTCCTTATGAATACTTGTGTAACATTACAAAAACATTTTGCTAAAGAGGCATGTCATGACAAATTTGAATAAATTCAGTGATGATAGGTAAGTTTTTTTTTTTTTTTTGAAAAAAATAATGTATTTGAAAAAATATCACTTCAGTATAAATATAAATGTTTCTTTTATTGTGCATACACGTTTTTAAACTCAAATATTCAAAAATTTCTGAATAAATGGTACCTACAGATAGTTCAGATGTGTAATACCATTTGTCGTTGCAAGAGAGAAGCTCGTTACATAAATATTATGTTTAAAAACATAAAAACAGTTTTATTTTGGCTGTTTTAGAAATCATTTATCCAGTTTAGAAATTTTTTTAAAATTTAAAAGTTTTGGAAATTTATGTTTGCATGTGAGCACGCAAAACACTGATGAAAACTTTCAAAATGATGTAAAATCATGTTTTTCCAAATGCGCACAAAAAACATATTGATAAATTTTTTCACATTATATATGCTCTACTTTGATATTTGTAATACAAAAATGCTACAAATTCTTCCAAAATTTATACAGATTTTGAGAAAATAGATGTAAATTTTACAAAATAGCTCCTTAAACAAAAACTGAAAAAAAAATTTTAAAACATTTTAGTTCCCCATTTTTATTAAATATATTGACATAAATATATTCGTAAACTTGGTTGACAAGTGACTTTTTATATTAAAAATGCATTTTCCTCAAAATGATGTTTTTCAAACTGCGTGTAACTTTTTCTCAGAACCTATTGACTATGTAAACATAATAATCTTACTGACGATAACTGAGATGTAACTATATATACTGAAGTGAGCTTTTATTAATATTCCCAAAATATTTTTGTAAAAACTCAGTTATCGTGAAAAAAAGGACGATTTTCAAGGAATTCCTAGAAATACTATTACGTTGCATGATTTGGAAAAAAACTTAACATTATATTTAAAGAATTTCACTTCAGTATAAATATAAAAGTATAATTAATATACAGACAAAATTGGAAGTTTTTATGTTTAACAGTTTCTGTGAAAAAGGTACATAAAACAGCTCAATTTAACATTAGCGGTATAGGGGGTACCGACTATCCTTCTGCATACAAATATAAATAATTTATACTATCTTACAAGAAACTATAATTACACAAAATTCGTAACAATATATAAGCATTCCACATATATTATCAGAAAAATTTATATATATATATATATATTTAAAATCGGTTTCGTGGTTTAGGCGTGAAAGCGTAACAAACTTACACATTTACATTTATAATATTATTAGGATATATATATATATCTATATATCCTAATAATATTATATAAATGCGAATGTAAGTTTGTTTGTTACGCTTTCACGCCTAAACCACGAAACCGATTTTAAAAATTATTTCACCAATTGGAAAGCTAAATTATCAAGGAGTAAAATAGGGTATATTTTATTCCCGTATTCCTACGTATTGTCAACTAACTATACGGGTGAACATCAAATTGAATGCCAAGTTGAACGCCAAATTGAACTTATAAAGTCGTTGTTTTGGTTAATGGCGATCAATGCTCTCCACTTGACATAGTATTACGTGCACATGATAATACTCTGACACGTGTCATAAATTTTTTTATGATTGTTAGCTCACTGTTAAATTAAGTAGGGCATCAGCTGTTTCGGATGCATTTTGAAAAATAAGAAATGAGAGCTTCACATAAACAAAAAGAAATTCAAGAAACAAAATAATTATAAGTTTTACGGTTAGTTTTAATCCTATTTTTTCTAAATTTATTTACATTTTTCTGACACATTTTAGTAATAGTTATCCTAATCCTAATAATATTATAAATGCTAATGCGTGTTTGTTTGTTTGTTACACTTTTAGGCCTAAGCCAATAAACCGATTATAAAAATTCTCTCCCCAATGGAAAGCTACATTATCAGCGAGTAACATAGGGTATATTTTTCCCGTATTCCTACGGGAAGGGGATCTACGGCGGTAAAACCATGCGGTGCTGCTTAACCCCACCTAGTTGGTGCAAGATTATATATTTTGTCAATACCGGAAATTTTAATTAAAATGTTATCACATTTGTAACAAAAAACTGATACATAGTGTAATTTAACATCTTTATTAAATTCAATGGCTGAATTGTCGAATTGACCACTTATGCCACCATTTTTTTTTTTGTGCCAAATCTGGTAACCCTCGTGATTTTGTATCAGTGAGTGAGACGTCGGATCGCGGCGTAAAAACGCGCTCTCAAAGTAATCCAGAGAGATACACCGGCAGATGAAATCTGAGCTGGTATTATATTATCAAGATTATAGGCGAAAGTTGAAAAATTTCGTCTAAAAAGAATGTGAGAGTGAATCTTCATAATGATGAAGATTTGCGACATTATGCAGAGACACTATTGAAAATCGGTGATGGATGTTTGGACGCAGTTGTGCTGAAAGTTATATTTTACTTGCCAGATAATTTTGTAATTAAGTAGAAAATGATGTAGATCGTATAACCAAGGTTTACCCAGGCTTGCAACAAAATTTAAATTGTGATCAGTGGTTGTGCACAAGATCAATATTGGTGCCTAAAAATGATATTGTCAATAAAATCAACAATGAAATTTTAGACGGAAATTTTCGGAAAAGCCATGCTTTTTTCTTATAGTCAAATATACACTCAAGAGCCAAAACATTATGACAACCTGTCAATAACAAGTTGGCCCACCTTTGGCATTCAACACAGCTTCATCCCGCCTTGGCATGGATGCCCCAAGTCCTTGGTAGATGGCCGGTGACAGATTGTACCAGATCTTTAAACAACGGTCACGCAAATCCAAGATATTGCGAATTGGTGGTCTTTGAATTCTGAGCTGCCGTCCGATGACATCCCAAATGTGTTCTAACGTATTGAGATCCGGTGAGTTAGGTGGTCAGGACATTAACTGGAATTCAGCATCATGTTCCTGGAACCACTCCAATGCAATTTTAGCCTTCTGACAGGGGGCGTTGAACTGTTGGAACATTCCATTTCCAGCTGGAAAAACAGAGGCATACCTTGTAGCATTCATGGACTGCTCTACCACAACCACGGGTCCCAGAGCCGCCCAAGAGAACGTCTCACAAAGAATAATACTGCCACCACTGGCCTGTGTATTCAGGGAGCAACTGTTCGCCTGGAAGACGGCATATCCTGACACGGCCATCGGCGTTATTCATCTGATCTGACAACTCTCGCCCATTGATTCATGGACCAGTCGTGGTGTTCCTGAGTCCAGCACAGGCACAGTTGGCAATGACGCTTGGTCAGCAAAGGCACACGAGTGAGACGTTTGCTGCGTAGCCCCATATCCAAAAGTGTTCAGCTGAACAGTGTGCTCCGATACTATTCTACTTGGCCCTGCATTGTATTGGGCTGTCAGCTGAGCCATTGTCTGGCTCCGGTTTTGCTTCACCCTGCGAGACACTCTCCTACGACCTTTTTCTTTGATAGCGTGTGGACATCTAACGCCATGTTGTCTGCTGTGGTTTCCCCATCATTCATCTACTTTGCATAAGTAGTAACAACTGTCGATCACGAACAACCCACAAGTCGTGCAGTTTTGGAAATACTTGTTCCGAGCCTTCGAGCCGTTACAATCTGCCCTCTATCAAAGTCGCTTAGATCCGCAGCCTTTCCCATCACACACATAAGTAAGTGAAATAATGATTCTTCAGCAGCGTTTAAATACCACATCCACCTGATCACATGCCTTACACGTCATCCAGTCAAATTCATTGCAAAATGTAGGGGTGGTCATAATGTTTTGGCGCTTGAATTTATGTATCCTATTCGCGTGTCTCCAATGCCCAAAAAGTTCACATATTTGCACCTGACTGGAGAATATATAATACAATATACAGAAGCATCTTAGAATGATATTCTGTTTTGAGCTCTTTTAAAGAGGAATTATTTATTAAACGCAGATATTTCAAATTTTAAAATTATTAATGGCTTATGTCATTGTGTGAACTTTTATTGTTAATTATTATAATAAAGTATGTTTTCACAATTTTTTAAAATAAGCTGAAATTTATTATATTTAAATTTCAATGGTCCCAGTCAAGCAAAATAAATTATCATATTTAATTTACTTTCTTATGATTATGACTCTGAGAGCTATTTAAAGGCATCAACGTGAGCGAAGACACTGGTAAAGGCTAGTATATATATATATATATGTTATAATCGAAATTCTCAACTATAGAGAGAGATATCCAATAATCAAAACTGAAAAAAAATTGAAATTCCAAGATAACCAGGAGAGTAAAAATAATAGAGTTTAAAATATAATAATATAGATGCTACAGTATTATAAACATTACTGACTTTGGTCAGCTCTTATATATAACATTATTTATATAAAAGTGGGATTGAACATATTTTTTGGCCAGCAAACGTTCCCCTCTTTTGTTAATTATACTGAACAAAAACATACTGAAAAAAATGGGTAGAATATATGTTTCCATTACAAGAAAAAGGTAACTTACCTAAACATTGCACTCAAAAAAGCAGAGAGATTGCGCTAAATCTAAACAAGTTGTTGCCGGATCGCGCACTTAGCAAATGTATCAAAATAATAGAAATAAACAAATAAAAGTGTATACACATACTATCATTACTTTAGGGACACTATAATTATTATATATGAATTTTAATAAAAGAAAATAGGTAAAAAAAAAAAAAAATCTTATGTAATATTAGAGAATAAGCAGGTACTATATCTATTTAGGAAAATTATAAATTTAGAATAATAATAAACTATTATATATATACTATCGAATTTATATCTATATATATATATATATATATATATAACTTTAAATAAAAGCTTTCTGTGAGAAAATGGTTAAACAGCCAATGTTTCGTTTGCTTTTAAAAATAGCCACATACTTAACAAACTGTTATAAATATTTGTCTACATTATATGAAAAATTTGCTATAAATTCTATATAATTTTTAAAACATTAATTATTTTATATAGAAAATTCATTAACTGCAAATATTCAACTGTATCACATTTTTCTGAGGTAAAAAGGCAAATTAATGAATAGTGTATCATCTTGTTTTCATTAGAGCTATGTATGATTAATACAGAAGATAAAATAATTGCTTTTTCAAAAAGATCAAAAATCTGTTAGTTAATATTTTTATAATTATAATTTAAAAGTTACATTAACATATTTCCTTAAAAGAATATATATATCTGGTATATATAAAGAAATTGTCTTAAAATATGATTGAAAAAATTATGATTATCAATATAAATAATAAAAAATAATGTACCATTTTTTTTTTATTTTAATTTACTTTTTACGCATAAAATATCACTAATTCAAAACCTTTGAATAAAAATTCAATGTAAACTACACATGTGTATAAAATATTATTTGCAAGTAACAATATATCTACTGGTGCTTTATGTGGGTAATGAATATTTAATACGTTCACTATATCTTATTTAAGTACTTCACACGAATCTAATGCAGTTATTATAATTTCTTTGTTAAGGAATTAATCATTACTAGCTCTCCTTCTAAGAAATATTTTATAAAACGCCATTTGTTCTAATTGTCAATATCAGCCAGGTCAGCTCCCTTAACACAAAAGTAAATTTATCAGGGTTTTTCTTTTTTTCATCTCTATAGTTTTATGTACTTAATGTGAGAAATCATTAATGAAAATTGTCAATTACATACTGCGTAGCTTTGTTACTACATAAATTCAACATGCAAATTAATTCAACAAAAGCTATTAATAACTTGCATGTAATATTAATCTTCAACATGTCCATTACACAACTATTACAGTAAGAAGTTTCAAACATAAGAATTGTACTGTTAAATGTTTCTGTAATGCACGTATTTAGTGCTGTTCTTAAAACATACTCAGAGCTTAATCTTACTGTATTGTTTATTCAATTCATAATTTAAATAAACCAAATATATTATTTACTTTACTATTCACCGAATAACAGCGCATTGTTAAAATCCTCTTATTGTAATATATATACGAGAGCAATTTGGAAAGTAACCTCCAAACCGCTATAGAAAACAAACGAGGAAAGAGAGAAACAAAATTATTTTGATACCAAAGGTACAACTCTCCTCTATTTTTCAACACAGTCTTACCCATTATCCAAGCACTTGTCGTACTGTTTCAACAATTTACCAATTCCATGTATAAAAATCGGCCATCTGCGATTTAAACTAATGTGTAACAGCGTTTTTAAATTCCTTATCGTCAGCAAAATGCTGTCCCCCAAGCCACTTCCACATTGCAGTGAATAGATAGTAATCAGAAGGAGCCATGTTCGAACTGTAGGGAGGATGTTGAAACATATCCCATTTGAATTTGCGCAAAATCCTTCCCGTTTATACTGGAATGTGATGGCGTGTGTTATTGAGCACAAACACAACGTCAGATGTCAGTAGGCCATAGCGTATGCTCTTGATGGCTCTTTTCAGTTTCTTCAACGTGCGACAGTAAACTTCAGAATTTATTGTTGTTCCAGGTGTCATGAAATTGATAAGCAAGATTCCTTGAGCCTCCTAAAAGACGGTAACCATCAGATTCCTTGTTGACAAAGTTTAAGGCACCTTAGGGGTGTTAACCTTTTGATTTTTCGAATTTTCGAAAAGAATATATGTTGTTCTTCATTTTCTTCTGAACATTTTGATACTAACCACATGATAATACTCCAGAAACTTCGAAAGTTATTCAAAAAATTCAAAACAGCAATTTAGTCATAACAGCTTTTAAATGGACACATGCCACGTCCACTTATTCTTGATTTCTGCATACGTTTCATTTTTTCTGTTTTTAATAAGCCTCATGAAATATTTTAAGCGCTTGAGTTGCTCAGAAGGAAGCTTGCAACTCAACGCATTCATTCTGCTGTGTTTTGATTCTGTTTTGTTTATTTAGTACACGTTTCTTGAAAACACTTATCTAAATCGAAGATATTTGTTGTTTTATAATGATAGTATTTGAAAAGACCGTCGGGCACACGCCCCAAGAAAAGAAGATTTAGAGGTAAGAAAAAAATACATTAAATCATTCACATGTTACAAAAAAAAGAAAGATACAGGTAAGTGTGCAGAAATGAAGGATGCTTCTTGTCAAGTACTCTCAGGAATTCAGGCTTCATTAAAGTCAAATTTTGTAAAGGCAAGTGAAAACTTCAAAGGATATGGTATTTTTGATTTTATTTCAACCTTTAGCACAATTTTAGCACCTAAGTTTCAAAATTTATTTTCTCAAATTAAGTTTAAAACTTTAAAGCCTTTTTTCTCAGTTTGTGTTTTTTTTCACTAACGCACATTTTCTTTCAAAAACTTTCATACTTTGATGCATAAAACTTTGTAGAATTATGAAATATATCATAATCTTTAACTCCTAATAATTTTAGTATTATATGTATGTATATTTTTGAAAAAGATAAAAAAAAATTGAATTTATTTTCTAAATTTTTATTTTTTTATTTTTAAAAAATATTATTTTTTATTCTATTTATATAAAAATACTGCAATGTAATAAGGATACATTTAACTTTATAAATCAACTTATTGCTAGTAATTAGACGTATTATTGTAGAAAATATCATGCGCGTGGTAAAACTTATTGTATATTTCTTACAAATTTTTTTCTTTTTTTCATTTGTTTATTATTTTCAAAATTATGATTATTTCTTAAACATTTTATACTTTTCTGAAAACTCATTCTTTATAAAAATGTATAAAAGAATCAAATTATTTAATATTAACCTCAAAGAATTTATTCAAATACTTATTCGAAAATTGTTTATATTTTATGTTCTCGAAACATATTTAACACCCCTGAGACACCTTAACGGGATTCCCTTCGCCGGGTTTGAGAACCGTAATGGCCACATGTAATAGACTGTTGTTTTGTCTACGTATTGAGATGGACCACCCAAGTATCGTCAACAATCACTATCCTGTTTAAAAAGTTCTTCCTATCCATGTGGTACCGATTAAGAAATTCTAAAGTCAGTGCACATTCGACTGTTTTTGGATATCCGTGAGCATTTTTGGAACCCATCGAGCACAGAACTTCCGGTAGACTAATGTTCACCAACTGACTCATACAAAACTGTCCGAGAAAATTTGAAAAGTGTTCTGAAAATTAAGAGATTGTGAAATTTTGGAGCAAATGAATTTCTTAATCGATTTCTTTGATGAAATCAGCACTCACACATACAACGTTCCACTCCGTGATGGAAGTTTATTCTTCCGTCCTTGAAAAAGCATATTCATTGACTCACTACACCTTCGCTCATAATGTTTGGTCCGTATACTGCACACAATTCACGATGGATATCC